>CAJVPY010000034.1:0-43534 GCA_910591965.1 Dentiscutata erythropus | reverse complement strand
GAATAAGTAATAGCTAAACTTATTTGATTAGATGTTTGTTGTAATAACTCTACTTCAGAATCGAGCCAAATAGAATTCGGAGATCTATGAACTTTTATCCATCCCGAATAATTATCTTTTAATCTTAATTCTACAGATAATTCAGATACATTTTTATTAACATGATCACAATATTTATCCAAATAAATATCTGTTCCCAAATTATTATTTAAATCTTGCAACTTGTTAAATGTTTGAGAATCATTTTCACTTTTACTATATTCCATGAATGGGTTGGTTATCGGTGTTATACTTTCAGAACCTTCATATAATGTAACTATTTTATTACTTTTAATTATAAACGTTCTTTCACATGGCAATCTATAATGGATTTCTTTAACAACATAATATAGCGTTTCATCTAGGTTTACTTTGGAAAGGATCTTGTCTGATATTGAAAGCAATAATTGTTTTGTTTCTTCTTGTTTATATTGTTGAAATAATATTTTATGACGAAAATGTGAGAGCTTAATATTAGTGCAAATGCGGGTAATTAATTCCCGAGAAGAAAATGGTTTTAATAAATAGTCATCTGCTCCTTTGTTCAAACCTAGAAATACATCAAAAAAAAAAGGATGAATAAAATAAATACACTTAACTTACTAATAATTTCATAATATATTACCTTGAATTTTAGAATCTTCGGCTTGTGCAGATAATAATATTACTGGAACCAATTGAGTTTTTACATCAGATCTTAACACATCTAATAACTCATGCCCAGTCATATTTGGCATCATGACATCTATTAAATTGAGTATGGTTTAATATTCGTTTATGTATAGTAAATAGACGCTACGATTATAATTTACTTGCCACTAAGTATTAAATCAGGTAGTTTATTAAGCCTCTTTAAGACTTGAATAGCGTCTTGGCCGTCGCAAGCACAGTATATATCATATTCTTTTAACAGATCCACCAAATAATCTCTATAAAACGTCGCTAATAATAAGAAACAAATTTAAAAATTTCCCAATATGATTAATAAATAAAATATTACCGCATATTAATATTATCATCAACAATTAAAATTTGATATTTTTTACAATTATCTGCAGTTAATTTTGTTTTATTGTTTATATTTTTTTCATTGGTTGACTCTTGATCCGTTATATCATATTGAGCTTTTGATATATTATTTTTTATCCATTGAGAACTTTCTTCTAAGTAAAGTTGTCGATTAGTGTATAATTCTCGACCATGGTTTATTTGGTTTTCAACGTTGTTAAAGTGTATTTGATTTGTTGATAAGTGTTTACATCCTATTGGGAACCAACATTTAAACGTCGTTCCATGATTTACTCTTGAAGTCACAGTAATATCTCCACTATGGCGCGTAATAAACTCTTTTACGAGAGCCAGGCCTATTCCAGTACCTTCGTGGCTACGTGAACCTTGAGATACTACACGATAAAACCGCTGGAATATATTTGGAAGGGCAGTCTCCGGAATACCAATACCTGGATTTTAAAAAAAACAATCCGGATATGTTGTAGTAATCCAGTTTTGAGATATAAATAGTTTTATAGAGCAATAAATTTAGCAAAAAAATATTAACCTGTATCTGAAACTTCAAGAACTACCATTTTTTTATTATCTTTATAGTCAGAATATAGACTAATTGTTATGGTTCCATTCCATGTATGCTTTAATGCGTTCGAACCTTAAACAAACAAAATTCCTTAGTATGCATGTTTTAATAATGTAGTTTTGTAGAAAACCAATGTACTTTTATATTCGTTATGCTTATAAGACGCTTACAAAGATTAAAAACAATTGTTTCATACATATCACGATCTAAGTAGATTTTATCTCCCACTGCTTGAGTTAATTCATCATGATGTGGAATATTGATATTATAATCCAAGCCTAATGTTTTAGCCATATTTTTGAAATCTGAAGCTAATTCTCGAGTAAATTCAGCTATGTTGGTTTCACGATAGCATGCTTCTAATTGATTTGTTTCTATATTTGAAAACTTTGCAAGAAATGAAGTAAATATAATAGATCCAAAAATTAGGTTTAAGTAATTGTTGTTATTAATATTTAAGAATGTTATAACTTACTTGTAATAAAACGTTAATAAGTTTGAGTAATCGACGACCGTTACGTCGTATAGTTTGAAGATACGACATTATTGGAGCTTCTTGTGGACAAGCATTAATTGCGTCGTCAAGAGGTGAGAGCATTAAGGTTAATGGTGCTATAATAATAATAATAATGATGATTTAATAATAATAATTTAATAAAAATAATAATAAGTCCATTTATGCAATAAATTTTCTAAAAGGAAATTAATAATAATTAATACTTTTTAGTTCATGACTAATGCCTTGAAAAAATATCATTTTTTGATAATTTAAATCAGCCAATATTTTAGATTGTTTCTTTTCCTCTTCTATTGATTGCCCATGTAATAAATATGTATTCATTTGACTTGTGACTAGCTAACAAGTATTGCGCGTTTGAGTATTATATAAAAATGAATGAACATTAATTGTGCAAACATTTTCATACTTGCAAAAAATCCATATATTTCTTATCGAGTATGCTAGATCGATTAACACCACAAATTAACACAGCTGATAAAGAATGCTCTTCACAAATTGAAATCTTTGTCGGTAATAATACAGCTCGAGATTCATCTTTTAAAAGAACTTTTACATGCCTTTGTTCTTTAATTACAAGGTGTATTGGCCAAGATTCACATTTTAAAAATGAAAAAGTCCCATAATCCCGTTTCAATTCTATGTATGTGTCGTAGTCCTTACTAGCATCTTCGGCTAAATAAATTAATTCAGGTGCTTCTGGTAAATAATCAGGAATATGCCTTCCATCTTTACCATCTTTATCGAAGGTCGTGGAGATTAGACGGGCGATCAACGATTCCAAACTAGTATTTGATTTGTGTTCGACAATGTAAATTAATGCATAAGAAATATCTATACTATTGCTTAATACATTTGTCATAATATGACAGGCATTTTCTAAAGATACAATTTCTTTAAGAAATAATATGACGATATAAATGTGTTAGCAGAAAATATTTTAACCTAATAATTAAACAGAATAACTATGAATACCAACCAGGAATCCGCTTTCCCAATTCGTTCAGTATCTTTAATCTCCTAGTATTTAAAACACTTTGAGTAGTTTCTTGTGCAATATCAAATATAGCACAGACTGTACCATCTGATTTGAAAATTGGACTAAATGTATAATCAAAATAGCCCTCTTCGATATATCCAACGCGCTCTGATTCATAAAATTCATCTTTTTTAAACGTTCCTTTTCCAGCCTTTCTTACTCTAAATATATTGCGAGAAATTTAGACATCACGAATAAAAATTTATTTAAGTGATTACTTAACTCACTCTTCTAATTGTGCAATAACGGTATCACATAATGGTTTGGGCCAAACATCTCTCATTGGTTTTCCTAATGCTATTAATTTTAATAAGGGTGTTATTTAGGTGGAGTTGATTAAAAATAAATGAAACTAATTTTTATTAACCATATGGATGAGCCTGTTGCAAAAGTCCTGAAAACGCTGTAAGCATATAGATTAGTTATTAAAGCAAATTGAATAACTATATAGTAAAAAAGTAAATTCTGAAATAGATTACCATCATTGTACAGAAAGATCCATTCTGGGGGATTGAGAAAGAGACAGATGGGAATCGCAGAATTGAGGCACATATACTACATTAACAAACGTGATTTTATATATTATACTTTTTTAAATAAACACAAAATATATATGCAGTTGATTTTCTTTGTAAAGAATCTCTATATAACGAATTTTCGAATGTAGCAAACCAAAAATTTTAAATTTTTGCTAGTTCGTTATATAATTAACTGTATATGAGTTTAAAGTACCATAGCAGTTTTGATAGCAGGTTCCCATAAGTCTATAGGGCCAAGTGAAGTTGATGACCAGTCAAAATTATAGACCATATTTGCTTGTTCATTTTTGGCATCAGCGGTACTTGTCGAGGGTAATGACATTTAGTCTGAAATAAAATGAATGACGAAAAAGCTATACAGTAAAAGAGAATTGAGTCAACACGCCATCTAAAACAATTAGTAAAGATTAACATATTGAAACTCGTTTTAGTAAAAAAAAAACAAACTTGCATATATGCGTAGTGATGGGACCTCTGAGTTCTTAGTTGATAAATAATACGTTATTAATATTATCGATCATCGCTGATAATATCGATATATCGAAATAAACTACTAACGGATTTAATAAAAGTTTAGTGCGCCAATATCTCGGCAATTTTTGAGAAAATATTGACGCAACTTTTCGTTTTTATACATCCTTTACTAATTAGCTGCACAATATATTAATAATCATTATTGATTATTAATAATTCAGAAGATCACATCACTATATATGTTAATTATTGTAATTTAAAATATTTTTCAATGTGTGGTTAACATATCATTTTTTATCGTGCGTAAACTTTGCAGGTACGTACCACATTTCACCCAGCCACGTACATACGTACTTACGTACGTACGTACAATTCTAGGAAATGCAAAGAAGATCACCTTACATAATCTTATGTAAGAACTAATGTGAGCCAATTAGTAATTCCAATTTCTGAAATAAAATTTAAACGCTTTACATAATTCACTGATAGATTCGTATCTGGTATCTGCGCGCAGTTTATTAATATAATTAACTAGCACATGAGCATGTGGTGGCTTCGCCCAATTTTTAATAAATAGCTAGATAGTTGGCAATATTATGACAATCTCACTGCTAGTGTTGGCAGTATAATTACAGAATTACGGCATTACGGCATTCTAACCTATGGTAGAATTAATTACGGCACAGAACCTGATTGCCAAAATATTATGCACTGTAATGCCGCAATATTGTATTGCCGCAATATCGTAATGCCGTAATGCCGTAATGACGTAATGTCATAATACTATAGTACCTTTGTAGTGTAATAATAATAATAATAATAATGCGATACCGTTGTGAAACCGGAAACGTGACCTGAAGCAGGCACGTGCCTTCATGATTTCGGGTATTTCCTAATTTAGGTTTCCCGGCCCGATTTCACCGATATTACCGATATTACCGATATCACCGATCGGTTCGATACCACCGATAACCCCGATCTGAAGGATCTGTACGATCAGAACAATTCTTTAATAGATATTACTGATATTAGCTATAAAACTGATTGTAAGGATCTAACCGATTCTACAAATGTAAATAGATGAATTCATAATTATAAATAAAGGCCCTGTTGGCCCTTCGGGAAGAATAACACCCAATTTTGCCTAATAATAAAGTACCTAGGTCTATAAACTATAAAATACATACATTCATTTATTAACCACTGACAAGGGTGTTAATAGTAGTCGAAGCTACTAAGATCTACCTTGATCGTAGAGCAACACGGTATGCTTATGGGCCTCACAAGGGCACCGATTAGGTTTATATTTTATTACTTCGATTGGGACAATGCTTTACGTGGCAAAGTACTAATTTATTCTTTATTTTTTTCTTTCGATTTTATACATGCATTTTTCTTTTTCATTATATCATATTTTGTCCACATGTATTTGACTTTTTAAATTGATTACTAATCCACTTTTCTACTTCTAATTTATTACGACATTTATCATGCACACTATTATGATATGACTGATTCTTGTAATCAATATGCATGTCATATATTAATCAATCTCGGACTTTCTATTACCATTCGAACCTGATTGAACATCACGTGATCACGTGGACCACGTGATAATTCGATCGATCTAATCTTTCTTACGCTAAAGTTTTCGAAAGAGACACCTTTTTTTTTCTTTTTTATGTTATTCTTTCTATTTTTACGATTCTGCTTAATATACTTCAGCTCCTTCTAACTCTATTTCTTGTACAAAGTGTACCAAGTGTTCCGCTTCTCCATCACAGGAGCTAGATTCCCATGAATCTTCATCCTCAAGATTGTAATCTTCTTTAACACTTTGTTCCATTCTTCGCAAGCTTTGACCCTATTTCAGATAAGAGGTTCTTTCATCTCTGCTCCATCCAGTTCGTTTAAATAATACTGGCCATGCTTTCTGATAGATCTAACTCAATAGGGTCCCATCTAACAATACTCCAGCTTTCTGGAATAAGTCGCTTTCAGGGTTGAATCATATATCAACACTAAGTCTTCTACATTGATTATTTCTTTATGTTGATTGGCATGTTTGTCATGAAACTCTTTCTTTCCATTTCTCTCAAATTTTTTCATGACTTTGGTGTGCTTGTTTCAATTTGTGAACTAAGTCTTTTATTTGTAACATTCTGAATTCTAATAATTCTTCAGTACTCTACTCGTTCTTCATCATGAATACTTGCTAACTTTCAAGAGTTAGTTCGATTGGGGCAATAGCATCTCTGCTGTAAACTAAATGGAAGGGCAAGTAATCTAAATTATTTACTATAATGTTCAAGGCCCAAACTGATATTCATGCCAATGATTTTGCTGTTCAGTGCAAATTTTTCTTAACATGTAGGTGATTTTCTGTACAGCCCTTTCTGCTTTTCTATTGGCTTTGGGGTGATAACTTGCACTAAAACACTGTTTGACTCCCAAGCATGTAGTAAGTTTATTGATCAACACATTCTTGAATTTTGTATCTCGGTTAGAGATTAATTCTGCAAAACATCCATGTTATATTACCACTTCTTCCCATAGGAATTGGACAATTTGTATTTTTTTTTTCTAATTGCTTAAGCCTCAATGTATTCTGTTAAATTTTCAACTCATATAACTATATATTCATGTTCACCACTTGTTTTAAGTAAAGGCCCTATGCAATTGAGATATAACTTATAAAATATCTATATAGTGGATAGTATGAAAATAGGTTCTTTAGAAATTTTTCCTTCACATTTTTGACAAATCATACATGTTAATACATAAGTTTTTATATCTTTGTATAGACTATCACTTGCCTATTTATAGAGCATTAAGATTTTTTGTACTGTGACATTGATTATTCTGTATCTACCTTCACTGCCTAGTCTCTAATAAATTAGCTTTTATAATTCAATCTTTTCACTTTATTAAAAATTACTTCTTTGAGTGGTTTGTTTTTATCTGCTTTTCAAAATAATTGATCTGCTATTAAACAATATTTCTTTATCTTAATTTTTAGTTGTCTTAATGATTTGGTGAATTTTCTGCCTATAAGAAATAAGTTAAGTAATATATAATAAATTTTAAATTTTGCATTTTTGTTTTTTCAATATCAACACTTATTAATAAATGTTTAATACACTCCTCATCAGTTTGTCCTTGTTGTGCTGGAGAGTTCAATCATCTTGAAATTCTATTTGCAGTTGTATATTTCTTTTCAGGCTTATATTTTATCTAAAAATCATAAGCCTGTAATGCAACTATTCAATGCATTAATCATCCCTTAAAATTAGCTTTATGAAAAAACCACACTAATATTTGATAATTAATCCAGATGTTAAAGGCTGTTCTATCTACATAATATTCACAAACATTGCATCTATAAACTAATGTCCAGACACTCTTTTTCAGTAACCATATAATTGAGTTTATAGGTATTTGATTTTGAGATTCAAATATAATGAGACAGAACCTTCCATCATTATCAGCTTATTCTAGAACACACCTAATGCCACATCTATATGTATATGATAAGGTCTTATACTATTTTAGCTTCATTTCTACTTTGGTGTTTTTAATTTACAGTGTTCATTAATTCATACTTTAATGTTTAGAATGAGCTTTCTTTTTAAACAGTTCAATGATATCCTACACTTTTCTTTATGAGCTTGGTAAGAGGTTTAGCTATTTTGCTAAAATTGTTAACAAAATATCAATAATAATTTATTACTTCTAAAAATGACCTAATATTTTTTATACTCATAGGTCTCTTCCATTGTTCAATTAGGAATACTTAACTTTTATTCCTCTTTTTTCAACTACAAAACTGTAAATATTTAATTTCAGTACAGTAAATAATATTACTTTACCAAAAAGGTAAGACTGCTTGTTTAAACTTCAATGCCAATTCTACAAATTTATCTATATAATTTTTTATCTCTCTATTCATCCAGAGACCTATGTCATCTTGATATGATATGGCTATATCTCTCCATTTATCTTCCTCTAAAATTATATCTATTAAATATTAGAATGTTTTGCTAATATTCTTTAGCCCCATACACATGACTATATAATACAAGATGCCCAATAGTGTTAATACCACTACTTTGTCCCTATTACTTTTCCTTATTTGAACTTGCTAGTATCTCTTATAAGCATCTACTGAGAAATACCAGTTGTGTTTTTTCTAAAATATCTTAGATTAAAGGAAATGAATATCTATTTTTTATTATATATCTATTCAAAGAATGTATATCTCTCACTACATACAACTAGCCAGTTTTACATTTTTTTTGTTTACAAAAAAGCAATAATAAATGTACTGCTCTATTTCTTTCTCAAGTAACTTATTTTTTAACATTTTGCACAATTGTTGCTTGAATAATCAAACTAGTTTAGGGTTATTAATATTGATTGGCCTTATTCTAATAGCTGGTATTACTTTTTCTTTTATTCTAATTTCATATATTATTAAATTTGTTTTCATTTTTTCGGATAATTCAAACAATTCAAACATCAACAGTTTTTTAAATATATTCATTCATAAGATAGAATTTTATTATTAATATCTAAAATATTTATTTTCTCTTTTGTTAATTATATAATTACTTCAGATATTTGTTCTTCAACAATTTCATTATCATATTTGCATAGGTTGTTTCAATACACCACTTGCTTATAATAATTCTTTGGCAGCTCTTTTTTATCTATTGGTTCAATTTCTTTAATTTTAACAGAACTTGCATTATTTGTACCCTTTACCAATTCACGTATTGGTTCCTTAATTTTTCAGTCTCATTGATGTTTAGTTGTATTATTTGTATTAACATTACTTCATTTTCTACTTCATCCATCTCTTCATCATAATTCTCTATATTGTATACATCAGTCATCTAACTTTCTAATACAACAAATGCTATAAAAAACACTTTTTTCAATTCTGATACAACTAAATACCAGAATTAATTGTTTTCTATTTCAAGTTATATTTAGCAGCTGCAATTCAAAGCATTCTAAGCAAAATGTTGAAGCTCACAGTCTCTATTACATGAAAGTTTTAATTAACTGTTGCTTCATCTATATCTACCTTTAAGTTTGTTATATGTCTAAAAATATATAATTTGATTATCTGCTATTCTTTCTTTTTCCTTGGCAGATTTCCAAACAGATCTCTTCTATTAGTATAATTAGATTCAGATAGGAGCTGGAGTCAATGAGCACATCAATTGCTTCTTTATTTACCTTGATTGTTTCTAATAGAACATCACCAACCTGTTTATTAAAGTTAGATTGAAATATTCTAATAATACTTATATTGGTATTCAACAATACCATGTTATTTTTTTTCTTTTTAATATTTTAGTATACCATATTTTCCCCAAAATAAGCTACCACCTAAAATAAGCTACCCCCACTATTTTGATTGCAAGAAACTTCTCTACAATTTTCTTAAAGCTTGAAAAGATGTTAACTTAGTAAAGAAAAATGTTTTTCTTTGAGAAACTCCAGATTTCAAAAAAAGCAAAATTTAATAGTAAATTTCTTCACTTGTAATTAAATTCAGGATGAATATCTCGTCAAGAAACTTTTTCGATTACTGATTCTAGATTGGAATCAGTTAGTTAACAACCTTGCTTCTCTAACCGTTTAAGTAACTTATATTTGTCTTTTTTTAAGCATATTTTTCATCATTTTTTAGCTTGGTCAAGAGAAAATACTAATCTTTTTCACTTACTAGCCTTGTTGTAATCACAAGAATATAGGCCTGCTTCTAGCCATCACTTAACTTCTGTTTCTACAATTTAAAATTAAAAATTTAAATTTTTGTTGTACAGTACATTAGTTTAATATTAGGTTTACCTTTATCTGTACACTTATTAAAGTATAGAAAACTTATATTAAACTTCTGTCATACATTTAAATATATAGTTTAGGCAATTGTACACTTCAATAATAAAATTTATTTGTACACTTATATATGGTTTGAAGACGAAGGTTTATATATATAACATACTAGTATTCAGGGGTCCTTTTAGCATTTAACTTGTGCCTTTGGCACATGGAAAAGATTTTTTTATTTAGGCATGCAAGACATGATATTACACACGATTACATGTTAGGTTTTAATGCCAAAACTCATGCAGGTCAGAGCTTGCTATTCTAGTAATCACACCATGTGATTGTGTTCATCTGTATCAGAATTTTCGCTATATGACCTACTAATACAATACAGTACTTAAGTGTCAGTCTTCATTGAGATTATCATGACTTCTACTATGAGCTACCATAAAAAAACTCTATCTATAACTTACAGTAATTATTTCTATGAGTTATTGTAAATATTTTGCTTCAGAACTTGCTACTTCAGTGATTACAGCATGTAGTTGATTACACTTTCTATATTGTTATAAAATCAAGTCAGTTTGCATTGAAATTATTGTGATTTTTATTTTAAGTTGCTGAAAAATTGTTATAGGGCTTACCCACTATTATGGAGACCACAGTAGATATTAAGGCTTGGTTTGCATTGGAACTCTCATAATTTCTTTGTGAATTAAAGGTTTGATACAATATTTACTTGCTATTCCATTGCCTCAGTATGTGATTAAAGTTGAGTTTGTTTGTACTAAAATTATTAAAATTTCTATATAGTCAGAAATAAATTAGCTTGCACTAAAATTATTGTAATTTCCATTATAAGTTATCATAAAAATTCTGTTACAAAACTTATTTCTTGCCATTTGAATGACACATAGTATATTGATATTGGAATTATTGTGAATTACTATAAAAACTTCTGCTATATGACATACCAATACAATACAGTATATACTTGAATGTTAGTCTTTATCGAAATTATTATAATTTCTATCATAAATCACTAAAAAATTCTGCCACATAACTTATTTGTTATTTCAATAACTTCAATATGTGGTTAAAGTCAAGTTAGTCAGTGTTATTATTATCATAAATTACTTATTGTAAATATTCTGCTTCAAAAAATCAATACTTCAGTAATTACAGCACATGGTTAAGTTTATTTGCATTAGAGTTATTGTGCTTTCTTTATTGTTAAGATTGAGTCAGTTTGTATTTGATTTCTATTATAGGTTGCTAAAAAATTTGTTACAGGACTCACTATTCTGGTGGCCACAGTACATTATTAAGATTAAGTTAGTTTGTATTAAAACTGTTGTAATTTCTATCATGGATTACTATAAAAGGTTTGCTACAAAACTTACTTGCTACTCTGGGCTATAGTTTGTGATTAACGTTGAGTTGGTTTACACTAAAATTATTGTAATTTCAATGTAGTTAAGAGTGTTAGTTTGCACTGAAATTATTGTAATTTCTATTATAAATTCCTATAAAAATTCTATTACAAAACTTATTTATTATTCCAATAATTATTATATATGGTTAAAATAATTTGAATTAAGATTATTGTGTTTTAAATCATGAATTACTATAAAAAATTAATTACAAAACTTGCTATTCTAGTAATACATAGTATATAAAGAATTTTGCTAGATTACTCATTAATATGGTTATAATTTCTATTGTGAATTTCTATAAAAAATTTTGATACAAAACTTACTTTCTATTCTAGTGATTACAATATGTAGTTTAGTTGGTTTGCATTTGAATGTGGTTTCTATGCAGATAAGATTGAGTTAGTTAGTTTGTATTATAATTATCATGAGTTACTTTAAAAAATTTTGGCACAAATTTTGTATTCTAGTAACAATGTGGTTAAGTTTGTATTATAATTATTGTAATTTCTTTATTAGTTACTGGTTTGTTTAGAATTATTTGATTTCTATTATAAGTTACTATAAAAAATTTTGTTGCATACTTTTACTTATTATTTAATAACTGCAGTGTCTGGTTAAAGTTAAATTAGTTTGCATTAGAATTATTACAATTTCTATTATGAGCTACCATAAAAAATGCAATTGCAAACTCACTATTCAAGAATATAACCCAAGTTGTATTAGTTTGTATCAGAATTATTGTGAATTTCATTATAAGCTACTGTAAAAAATTCTATTACAGAACTTACTTGCTATCTTGGTAACTATAATGTATAGTTGGTTTGTATTAGAATTATTGTGATTTTTATTATAAGCTACTGTAAAAAAATTTTGTTACAGAACTTACTCACTATCTTCATAATTACAACATATAGTTAAGGTTAGTTAGTTGTATTCATAATTACAACATATAGTTAAGGTTGGTTAATTGTATTAGAACTGACATAATTTTTTTATTGCGAGTTATCATAAAAATTCTGTTAGAAACTTACTTGATACAATATGTTATTAAGGTTGAGTTACATTGAGTTAGGTTGAGTTAGCTTGCATAACATGCAAAAGTTGATTATAATACATATTAGATGTAATGCTAATCATTTCTATATTTTGTAATAATGTTACATTATTATGAAGTAATGATATTGAAATTATAGCAAATCATAAATAGTGATATAAAAGCGAAGTAATAGATGATAGTAATAGGTAGAGTAATCATTACTGTAAGATTAAATAAAGAATAGCCAATAAAAGATCTACAAAAAGCAAACCAATTTTATAATTAGTTCATTATAATAAGATCAAGTTTTAAAACATAACTAATCAAAAATATATTGCAGAAAAAAATATACATATAGAGACCAAGTAGAGAAATTATATAACAAACTAGACACTGGTTAAACAAAGCCCTATTGGAAGCTATGATAAGACTATGATAATTTCCTGATATCTTTCCGATTCAAGTACCTGATAATTCTCTGATTAATGTCTCAAATCGTGTCATTTACAGACAAACATCGAGAATAAACAGTCAAAATTATTAATAGATTAATTGGGGGCTATCAGATAACCTGATTACTCTTTGATTTTATCTGATTAGTCAGTTATACCGGGTTGATATCAGGTTGATATCAGGTTTCTATTATTTTGTTATATTGCCTTATCGGATGCTTGATAGCCCAATTATATTCTCTTTCATTTCATATTATATAACTTGCAGTTGGTTATCAGGAACAAGGCTAAGAACTATCAAAGAACAATTAGGCACTTATTAAAATCTATTATTAATATCATTAATATTGATAGATAATTACTTTTATAAAATTAATAACTTTAATTTTTTTATTTAGAATTTAAATTACACACAATTAGTTATACATTCTAATATACTTGAAACTATCTGCCTTTTTATATTGACAAATCTATTATTTATTTATTTATTTATTTTATTCATTTTCAGAATCTTCATTATTCAAATTGTAATTATCAGCTGCAAGAGTCTTTTCTGAATGTTTCTAGAGAAGTTTAATCAAATACCAATGGGAGATCTTGATTGCCAGTAGAAGTATTAGGTTGGTTATCATTAGTAATACTTTTGTCTATAAAAATAGTAGCAATTTTATTAGTTACAAACCAATATCAATTTACTAACAAAATTATTAATCTTACTAGTGAAAGTTTTTAATTGATTATGATTATTATTATCGCTGGTAGGAAAATTATTACAATTGTTGCGATTTACAAAAGTATAAATAATGTTATTTGCTTTTGTATTTTTAATCATTAATTTACCTGTATCATTCTGATGCTTATCATCTGAATGAATTAGATAAAAATTAGTAGAAATTGTCTATTCTAGAGCATCGTCAGGAGGTTTCGAAGAGTCTGACCATTTCTTAAAATCATACCAATGTTTTCTTACTTTTTTTACATGTGCAATATTTTCACCAACTTTGTTTATATGATGTAAAATCTTCTGGATTTATTAATAATAAAGTAATTTGTATATTCATTATTAAAATAAACTTTAATCAAAACAATTGTTGATCTTTCCTATAGTAAACATGATTATTCTCATCTTTCACTTTACTCAATGGTCACTTGTCACTTGCAACTTTATCATGCACCAATTTCTAATCAGTCTCTGAGACTTCATCCAAATGATAGCTCTCATTATTAACAATTTCTTCAAGATCATTAATAAAGTCTTCATATTGAATATATTGTGGTTTTATTTTTTGAAGAAATTTGTCTTTCGTGTTAATTACGTGATTTAATCCCCAATATCTTCTATTTTTTTTCTAATAATAATAATATATAAACAACAAAATAAACTTGTATTAAATATAATATTTACTATAAGGGTAGTAATGCTTACTTCCTTTTTTCTTGAATTTGTGCCTTTTCTCTTTTTTTCAATTTTGATTTTTTCAGATCCTAGCTAATTGCTAATTGTTCATGTTAATGTCGATAATAATTTTGTAGAACTTGTCTTTATTCTATATCAGTGTAATAAAATCTTTCTTTCAAAGCTTTACTAATCGCAGGTATAATTTTTTTATATACACAGTAACTGATATCGGTCTAATTCTTGTTATAATCGAGAGATAAAGAAGAATCAAGACCAGCAAGTATTTGGAGAACTTTATCCTAAAAATATAAAATAGTAAACAATAAAATAAAATAGAGTTAAAAAATAATAATATATATATATGAAAAAGTTTGTATTGTTTATCATTTATTGGTTCAAGAACAATATATAATACACTTTTATACCCATTAGTGGGCTCTGGTGAAACAGATAGTTTTAGCAAAGTAAGTGTCTCTGGAGAATTAGATAATTCAAGCTATTATTAGAATTGGAAGCATAACTTCTACTATGGCTTCTTGAAGGTAATTCATTATGCTGGAAAGAAGAGTGAATTTCATGGCTTTCATAACTTTTGGGCAATTTATTATATTGGAAACTATATTTATGGCTTCTACTACAAGAAGAATTATTTTGATGTAGTAAGTTTAGAGATTCATGTTCAGTAGGTGAGGAAACCAGTACTTTTTGTGCTTTAAGATTTTTTATCTTTTCGACCAATGTTTCACATAATTTTCTCATATCTATTTAAAGTTATACAGTATAACTGATTAAATAATTAACAATGTAGAATATTAATTAACCCATAATAAAAGTTAATACATATAGTAGTATAATAAAAAAGAAAAAAAATTAGAACTTTGTTCAATCCGGTTTGATATATATACAACCCAAACTATAAAACACAATTCATGTTTAGAAAAAACATACCATTATCATTATTCTGAGCTTTATTTTCTCTAGAACTTTTTGAGCGATAACGTTTAGGGCTTCTACTTTATGAATGACTTGAAAAATAACTTCTTGATCTTTTACGATGAGAACTCCTACTTCATGAATGGTGTCTATATTACTTTCTAGAGTGACTTCTATGTTGTGATGAACAATAAGCTGGTGAAATAGAACATCTTCTGGAGCAGTGAGCTGGTAAAACAGAATGTCTTTTTGAGATGTAACAATAATGAGAAAATCCATACATTATAATTTTTTTGGAAGAAAAGCCATTTAGCAAATTTTATTTCAAAATAAAAGAAAAAAAAGAAATATTGAAAAGTATTTGTTTTTCCTTACATCATATTTTAATTTATAATGAGTAAATGATATATGAGAAAAGTCAAATATATTAATTGTGACAGAAAAAATATTATAAATTAATTTAATAAAAGATTTTTTTTTCTTGATGCAGGAAAGAAAGTATTTGATAAAGCTTTAGAACATGAGGCCTATTTATAGTTGGATTATAACGAATCTTAATTTCTGGTTTGTATTAAATAAAGGATAGCATTATGGCAGAGTGAAAAAAGTGGTTAATTGAGTATTAATTGTAATTTATTATTGTATTATTTGACCCATCACTTTTATTCATAGACTAATTTAGTAGCCCAAACAATGTTCCTTAATGGCATTCAATAATTCAGTTTTAAAATCAAAAATTTCTTAAATATACATGAATATAATAAGTTAATTGAATAAATAACATTATATATTATTATTGAAACATTTTTAAAAACAAATCATGTAATTTATACAAAAATTTTTTGAATAGTTCTTTTTTTAGTATATCCCTTGAATAGTATCTCTTACACAGATTCTTGAGTATATTTAATTTATTTTGACATTTTGAAAAAGACTGTAGTACTGTATACAACACTGTACAGTATAGCTTTTTTGATTGTTATTGTATAAATTACAAAAATTCACTTTAATCATCATCAATATTAAATCCACAAATCTGAAGTAATAAATACCTGATATTTTATCTAATATAATACTTTTTTTAATTGAACAAATAAAATTAGACATAATAAGCTATGATTTAATTTAAAGTTTATTTGATGTATTCTTTTCATTTGCCAATAGGTCTATAGACATTTTTCTTTTAATATTTACAATAATAGATATATAGATATAACATAATATATATATTCTCATTGATATACTGTATCAAAACAACCAAAAGCAAATAAACCTGTTAAAAAAATTTTCAATTTTTATATATTGTTTACATCATTTAGAAACTCATATTTTATTACTATATTTTTTAATATTGTAAAACATGACATATAAATCTAGAAAAGTTGCTATTAAAAATCTACCAGCACTTCTAATGCCAATAAATGTAATGCCAATAAACATAATATCAATAAGACCTTGAAAAGGCATCTCATAAGTTGTACATGTGATAGTTATAAAGGTGCTTTGAGGGATCTACGAACCAGAAAAGCTCATATGGATAAACAAAAAACCTTAATATGAAACAATGCTAATTAAATTGTCCAAGAAAGAATCCTGACAGGTCTTTCTTTTGACCTTATACAATTAGACATATCTGATTCTGAATCTAATAATGAACTCGATAACAAAATAGATCAAGAAATTTGTATTAATTTTCTGCCAGCAAAAAATCCCAAAGGCAAAGCAACTCAAAAAGCTAGTAGTGGGCATATTTCAACTGAATTAATTGACCAATTATTTTCAGATAATGATAATGAAAATAATTGGAATAATAAAGATAATTGGAAAGATATTTATAATGATAACTCAAGTGAAAATAGCACCGATGATGATTTGACTAATGAATTTATAAGTTTCAATACACCTAACAATAAGTCTCATAATAATAAATTAGATGTACCTGTAAATATAAGCCTTTCTAGCTTTTATATAGATTATTTTATGGATTCTAAAGTTCCAGGAGAGATACCGGCTATCTGATATAGCTATTATTTCATTAATTAAATTTATTAGATATTTTTTAATTATGATTAGTCTTAATAAAAATATCTATATCAACTTTCCAGGTTCTTTAAATATAGCTCACTGCATAGTTGGTATTTGCCCTTATATGATAAAGTTTGCAACATGTGAATCATGTTGCAAATTATATTCAGTTAGTAATATATCAACTAAGAAACCAGGCCAATACCCAACAATTATCAAATACATATTTAAAAACTTTCCTAATCATTCGATGTACAATAAAAGAGTTCCTTGTAATGCTGATTTGTCCAAAAAAGTCTCTGTCAAAGGTGGTTTAATTTATAAACCATTATCAACTTATCCATTAATTGATTTAAAATATTAATTACAGTTACTATTTAATCAAAAAGGTTTTGAAAAAGAATGTAGAAAGTGGGCAAATCAGCCTAATAATTCTGAAGATCTAACTGATATTTATGATGGAAGGATTTGGAAAACATTCCAAGATCCAGAAGAAGACTTACCTTTCTTTAGAAAAGAGTTATCAAATAGTTACTTGGGGTTAATGCTGAACTTAGATTAGTTCCAACTATTTTACAACTCCCAATATAGTGTTGGTGCTGTCTATGGCATAATTTGTAATCTTCTATACAATCAACAGTTTAAACTATTAAACATATTAACACTAGCATTAATACCTGGACTACATGAACCTAAACTACACCATTTAAATCATTATCTAGCACCTTTAATAGATCAATTAGTTGACTTGTAGAATGGTAAACAAGTTTAATATATATATATTTATTTTATCAAATTAAGTTTAATTTGGGTTATTATTCAAAATAATGTCTATTGATGTTATTTCATGTATTTATATTATTTTGTTTATTTTGTTTTATTTATTTTATTAATATAAATTATTAGATGTTGAATTAAAGAGTACTTATGAAAGCCCTACTGGCAAATCTATTTGAGTTGCAGTAATATGTTGCTTATGTGATATACCTGCTGCAAGAAAATTGTGCAGTCACATATCAGCTAGGATCACATGCCATAGGTGTCTAAAAAAAGCCAATTTTAGTGAAAAGCATCAACCTAATTTTGGTGGATTTGCTAATATGAATGAATAGTATGTGGAAAGAGATGTTAATACTATTTACCAAAATGCAGTTGCATGGAAGAGCTGCATTACTGATAATGAATGAAAATATCATGTATCAACTACATTAGTTCGATGGTTAGAAATATACTGGCTTTCATATTTTAACTCTGCTTGCTTCCTAATTATAGATCTAATGCATTGCCTATTTATAGATATTGCTAAATGGATCATAAAGTTATGTATAGAAGAAGGTCATCTTACATCACATTATTTGACAAAGATGGCAAATAGAATAAAAAAAATAAAGGTACCAGTAGATATTGGGAGAATCTCTAACAAGCTTACAGAAGAAAAGTTTTCAAAATTCACTGCTAACCAATAGAAAACGTTTATTTTGATATATGCAACAACTATTATCTGAAACCTGTTGCGGGAATCTGACAGAAAAATTCTTGCCAACTTTGTTTATGCATACTCAATTCTGGTATATCATATCATATCTAAGAATAAACTTAATGAAGTTTATAATTGCCTTTTAGATATGGTAAAACATATTGAAACTTGTTATAGGCTAGAAAAAATTATACCAAATCTTCATTTATGTTTATATATAAGTGAATGTGTCTTGGATTATGGATCATTATATGCATTTTGGTGTTTTAGCTATGAACGCATAAATGGTTTATTAGGTAAATGACATTAGCATTCTTTTTGTTTATCATTTAAGTCTATAGGTATACTCAATATGTTGGTTATGTTTGCAGTTAACTTTAATATCACTCATTTAACATTTATACATACATAATTTTTTTTTTTTAAAAAAAAAAATTTCATTATGGAATGCTATATAGGTATTCTTTATAATTCATTATTTAACTGAATTGTTATATTATTTTATTGTAGGTTTATTTCATAATATCAAAAGGAGAATTGAACCAGAATTGTTTAAAATTCTTTAATCAAATTTCCAGCTTAATGAAAGATTATTACTATCACATGCAAACAGTCAATATTTAGCCACATGTTTGCAATTTATAAAACTAAAACAGGCTATTGGTAGCCTTGCAGCATATAATGAAGATTACCAAAATTTTCTTTCGATGTCACAAAACATCGAAGAAAATTTTGGAATAGGATATGAAGCTTTTCCCGGTGAATTCTTGGGGCCTACAAACAAGGTTCATCTTCCACAAGACTTATTGGAGTTATTAGTAGAATATTACAAGAATGCATATGATTATGATTTTGTGGCTTTATCTGGACTTCATGTAGCATATCCAGATTCAATACTAGTGTCATGGGCTAATCTATGACTTTCGTCACAGAATAACCTAACCTGGATAAGAAGCACTGGATCGCTTAGCTATTACTGATTCAAACTGTTTATACTAAGGCAAGTATTTTATTTATTAATCAAATTTGCTTTATTAATCAAGAGGGATCCTAATAATAACTAAACTAATTTAAACTGACTAACTAAACTAAACTACTTTTGCTTCAATCCTTATATACATATTTGACTCTAATCATTACATCATATATTAATCATACGACTATTGTCTCTTTAATTGATTACATACTTTATTCAATTGTTTATGCATAACTTACTAATAAACTATCTCGTATTATCTATTAATGCATAATTGATTTTTCTCTTGATATTAACTATGATTTTACTTCAGTATTTCAAACATATTACCGACCACCCATAATTCTGATCGATCATCACGTGAGTCACGTATACAAGACTCTGATCGATCGATCACTTTTACCCTTATTTTCCAACATGTTAATTGCATACTGTATGTCACTATGACACAAGCTAGAGTCCCAGAAACTTTGTTCCTGAAGTTTTCAGCACCTGCAAGGTCTATTTTCTAATATAATTTGCGAAACTAATCCCCAAATTCGCATAATTTCCACAACTTCTGTAATAACATTCTTCCACATTCAAACATACTTCTTATTCAAATTTCGGGTATGTGTTCACCCATTCTATACTTTTTCCTTTTCTTCAAGCTTTTCTCATTATTTTTAATCATTTCACTGATCCTCATTTTACCTTTACCATTCCTATGATCTTTCTTCTTATACTCCGTTACTCCACTATCAATACCGTCATTCTTCATTTTTATTTTATTTTCTTTTATTCTGATACACTCCAATTTATCCACTGCACTCCTTATATCCATCATGCTCTTTTTACTACCGATTTACAAACTTCAGCTCTACCACCTGAGCTAGTTTTCCTGAAGTCAGCAGGTTCCAAGTGCCACTCAACTAAATTTTTTCGATATTTAGGGCTACTGACACTTTTATCACAACATACTCCAGGCTTATTTTGTCCTTTCAACTTGTACTCTTCAGCCGATTTCAAATCCCATTTGAGATTATTCTGTTTATTCAAATCATCATTTTCATCAGAATTCAGGCACTTGGCAAGTTCCTTGCTTTCATTTTTTTCTACACTGATTTCATAATGGTGACAATCTCTAATACATGTTCCAATAGCATAATTCACATTGGCAGGATTTTGGTAGTAATCAACTGCCTTACACCAGTCTTTATCATCGTTTATTCTATGAACAAAAGCTTTTTGCTCATTCATTTTATCTTCAATTCCATAATGATAACAATAGTCATTATTATACGTTCTATCAAAACTACCCATATTTCCAGATTTTTGACACTGAATGATTGCATTGTGCTTATCCTTTTCAACATCGACACCATTATGATGATGGCCTTCACTAAAAATTCTATTAGCATCACTCAATTCTGTTGATTTTTGATAAATTTGAATACTGGATTGCTACTTTCAATCATTTTTCCCAGTCAAATACTAATCTATTTTCATCTTCCAATTTAGGTTCCCCAAACAATTCTTCACCTTCTACATGCTCCAAGTCTTCCGCAATTATTTTGTTTTCATCCTTATCAGTATTTTGATAACAGATGAGTGCCTTATTTTCGACCCTTTTAATTTTATTCTTTTTATCATAAAAATGTCCAATACTACATAATTCATTAATGTTTTCTTTATCAACAGATTTTCAGCAAGATTCAAATCTTTAACTTCATCATTTTTGATCCTTTTCTCATTAGTACTTTTAGGTAAGTTCTCCACTTTCGATTCACTCATATCCGTTTTGCCTTCTTCATATAGATCAATATTCACTACATTAACCATTTCTGCCTCTACACTTTCTACCTTCTCTGCAGAATTATCACAGCCCACATTATCCTATAGACAAATAAATGTATTCCATGATTTGGTGCATCGGTCTTCGGATTTCCATCAAATACCTTATTTCCACTATCACTGACATTCTCCTCTTTCTCTGCACATTTATACTCGTACCAGCATAGTAAGTTCATTCTGTGGACTATATAATCATTGCGAGATTACTGATAATTTGCCCAGGTTTTCGTATCATGGGCTAATCTATGACTTTTATTACAGAATAACCTAACCCGAATGGGGAGCACTGGATCGCTTAGCTATTACCGATTCAAACTGTTTATACTAAGGCAAGTATTTTATTTATTAATCAAATTCGCTTTATTAATCAAGAGGGATCCTAATACTAACTAAACTAACTCAAACTAAACTAAACTACTTTCGCTTCGATCCTTATATACATATTTGACTCTAATCGTTACATCATATATTGATCATACTACCATTGTCACTTTAATTGATTACATACTTTATTCGATTGTTCATGCATAACTTACTAATAAACTATCTTGTATTACCTATTAATGCATAATAGATCTTTCTCTTGATATTAACTATGATCTTACTTCGGTATCTCAAATGTATTACCAACCACCCATAATTCTGATCGATCATCATGTGAGTCACGTATACAAAACTCTAATTGATCGATCACTTTTACCCTTATTTTCCAACATGTTAATCGCATACTGTATGTCACCATAATACTAGTTTTACCACAAATTATTAAGTTTGGTCGATTAAGACTTAATAAAGAAGTGTTTGGATCAACATATTCGGAAAGACATAAAACATCAGCCAAAATTCTTGCTCAATTTATATTAGAAGATAATTCTACTGATACATATTCTGAACTTGTTCAATTCTATTTTGAACATACCATACAACTTTCAGGTAGACCAAAAACATATGCATTATTTTTCATTAGGTGTACCAAGCTGCTGATCGTAAAACCAGTTTCTATTGTCAAATTAATAATATATGTATATTGAATTATGGAACAAAAAGTTTTATGATCTAAGTAGGGATTGCATAATACTGATATATAATATTCTAGATCGGTTTGTTTCAGGTACTTTTATAGTTGGTAAAAAAAACAGAATACTTGTCTGTAATACCAATCAATCGGAAATTTCATATACTTTAATTTAAACTGCTTATCAATTTCTTAAAGCTATATTGGTGACTATGATATCTGAAATTTTAAAAAGTGTTTAAAATTTTATTAATAATAGTGAGTTGGGGCTTTAATTAAAAATGTTCACTTTACCCCACCCAGTTAAGATATTTAAAAATTAAACTGAGGTAAGATTTTTAAAATAGCTAATACTGAAGGTCACACATGATTTTTATATATAAATAAATTAAAAAAACTAGTAATTTAAACAAATCTTAAACCTTTTTATTTAGAGTATTTATTTGCCTTGAAAATGAATGAACATATAAAGCTATACAAAATTTTGAGACAATTCTAATTTTCTAGCCATTTTACAAGGCAAAGAGAAATTATGAATTTAACATAGTTATGTAAGGTTATTTCAAAGAAAAACTTAAATTTTTAATTTGACAAAATTTTAATATTTAAAAAGATCAGATATTTTTAGAAATTATTAAATTGTGACAATTTATGTTTAACCAGCAATTATCACCCAAATAGCTATTATTATCAAATCTAGATGATTTGAAGAATTTCAATAACTTTTTATTTAATATCTACAAACTTTAACAACTATTTTGTATACTAAAAATTTATACTTAAAAACATCACTTTTTTCGGCCAGCCTTGCTGAAAAGAAGAGGAAAAATTCAAATACGTATACTTTATAATATATCTTCTCTATCGATATTAATTCACATTAGATATTAATTTATTTTGCTTCTAAATTTTTATCTAAATTTAGAAATAATTATTCATGTTACAAATAAATCCTTATAAGTAATTCATTATAAATAATAATTGTGTAAATGAGGTATTTTGATTGCCCTTTCTTATTTTGCCTAATGTTGAGTTACATTTTCATCTGAATTTTACTTTCATCTTTTAGATGATTTTTATTTTTGTCTAGGTTCTGTAAAATATAAAAATTTATCCTGCTTGCGAACTTTAAATAGCATTCAATAATGTGGCCAGTATTATATATTGATCACAAGGCCAGAAAAAAGAAAACACATCATCATTATAGTAATTACACCCCAACAATTCACTTCCTTTATATTCTGTATTTTTTTTTATATTCCCGTCCTAAGTGAAATTATAATATTGACATTAATATATTAAACCAAGAAATTAAATCAAAAAATCTTTTCTACTAGGCATGAGAATGAAACATGATTTTATTATTGAATCATTTGTCATTTTGCACAATATCTGACTCAAATAATTCTATAAAGAAATAGAATTAAGGACTATTAAATATATTGCAAGAACAGAGATTTCAGAAGATCCAAGACTATTTATGCTAAGTTTATTAGTAGTAATATTTTTAAGATTAATACTTTAGTAGTATGTGATTAATTAAAAAAAAATTTAATATTTTAATAGATTAATACCATATATAAACCAGAAGTTTATTAGTCAAAGGTTATCATTATTTATGGCTTTGAAGCAATTATATTAGAGATGTCAACCAGAACAATGACAATCAATTATTGAATTTGGAGAACAAAAAAAATATATAGATTCATTATTCAAATACTTGCAAATGGTTTATGTTAAAAAGGAGAATTAAAAAATAGAATAGAATTTTAATAAATGAAGTTTTGTAATAAATCTCTTGCACTTTACTTAATTTCATTCGCAATTGAATTTAATAGGTACTAACTACATTTGGATCAGTCTACTTAAGCAAATTTCTTATAAATTGATTTTGAAATTAAACTGATCTTAGTCTGATTATGCACTAATATCTACTTATTTTTGATAATTATCTGATTTCGAACTAATAGGTTCCCAATAGAAAAGTTAAGATGATTGATGTCTGATTTTACCCCTATATAACTTTACTGATTTTGCTTTAATAATATCCTGATAGCTCTATTATAAAAAATGCTGATTAGTGTTTAATGTTTTTCTAATAAGTCTTTGTTAATATTACTCTGATGACTTCCCGATCAACTTATAAACTGGATATTAATTGATTTGTTTCTGATTTTTCTTTATATTTGTAAACCTGATATAGCTTTATTTAACTAGTGAGAATTGCACATGTGGACAGTTTCACTACCAGGGTTAGCTTGGTGAGCTAGTAAGTAATTATTACTTTAGTATTATAAAGAAAATAGTAAAAAGATTTTTTATAGGTTATTTATTGATTATTTGTTTTTTATAAATAAATAGAATATGGTCATGCAGGTGGTTTCGTCTCCTGGTTTAATTATTATATGTAAAAGCAAATTGTATTTTTATATTTTTAATAAAGTAATTCAAACAAAGTAGATAAGGAAAGCTGTATAACATGCAGGACCAGTTTGATTATGTATAACATATAAACTTTAAAATATATATGAGATTCATAGATTAAAAAAAACTATTTACTTTCTTAATAATTTTGATCGAACTCTCTCTCTAATGATCACTCGTACTAAAATTTTAACTAACAGAAAACAAAACTTTTGTTGAAAAAATGTGGCTCTATGGTGTGGTTTGTCTAGAGGTTAACCTTTTCCTTTGGAAACTCCTTTAAAAAAATATTTAGCATGCAAGCCAGGAGCGTTATTATACAAGATAACTGGCAGGGGCTTGCCACTCTGGTCCTTTGTATAAAAAATCTTGGTGAAAGGAGTAAGTTACATAGTAGGCTGCTACTTCGTTGACGAAGCTCTAGGCCATTACTTCGAAAAAGAACACAGGGAAAACAACAAAAGTTCTAAATTTAACACACTCTTTAGAAGTTTTAAAAGTACCTGCAACCGAAGACCTTCTACTATATTTTACTATTTTGGATTTTTTTTGAATTTTTGGCCATAAAGTGGGAAAACTGGTGTACCCTCTTCAATAGATTAGCAGTATTTACTCCTTTCAAATTAGAACATGTCTACCGAAATAGAACCTCTCATGAGCTTATTTGGATTATGCTTTGTCAAATAATCAATAATAGCAGTACTGTTTACAGTATAGAGGATCAAAGAGATCACATGTAAAAATTTCTTAATATTAGACATTTTCTTTTATTTTCTTTTCTACTTCTATTATTACATATAGTGTTAGGTTAAATTTTATTCTATATAGCATTATATAATTTATATAGCCTCGCACAGGCAAAAATAGTGCCATCATGGCTGTCCTTTTTTTCAGCCTTTTTTTCCTTTTCTCTTTTTTTTCTTTTTTTTTGTTTTTTGTTTTTGTTTATTTTAGATTTTCACCCTTTTTTACTATTTCTTTTATTTTGTAAATTTCCTATTGTTTTTTGGTAGAATTCTTCTATCTAGGAGGTTAGGAGAAAAAGGTTGGAAAAAAAAGTGGTCATGACAGGCTAATGAACTAGATCGGTTGGGTCAGCTTGATGTAGGTTGAACCAAACCAGGGAGATTAAAATCATCTTTGGCATGTTGCACACAGATATATGAATATTTAGGTATTCTATATAGATAACCGGGTGAGTTACATATCCGTATCTTTGGATGTATTCTTTTTTCTTCAGATTAAATTAATAATCAATAAAGTATAGACATGTAGTATGATCACTAAAAAAAAAAACAAAACTACTAATCCAACTAAAACTAAATTAAAAAAAATAATAATGTTGTATTAAATGTATCAGAATTATCATAATTTCTACTATTAAAAATCCTGTTACAAATTTATATGCTATTTCAATAATCACAACATATAACCAAAATTGTTTAGCTTGCATTTTAATTATTGTTCTGAACATTTTTGCTTAAAACTTGAATTCTAATTATTTGGTATATTTTTGAGAAATAGCACCAATAATGTTTAATACTATAAATCATTTTAGTAAACTTGTTATAATTTCTATATAATTGAGGTTTAGTTAATTGTATTGGAATTATTATAATTTTATGTAACTAAGATTAAGTTAGTTTGTAATCAGAATTTATTTGGATTATCATAATTTCTACTGTAAAAAAATTCTGTTACAAAACTTACTTACTATTTCAATATCACAAGATTAGTTTGATTTCTATGTAATTAAGATGGTGCTAGTTTTTCCAGAGTTATTATGATTTCTATATGATTAAAGTTAAGTTGGTTTGTATTTGAATTATCTCTTAAACTGTAAAGCGTATATATTTGTATGCTAAAATTTTTAAATACTTATTGCTTAAAATTTTATTAGGCCTTACCCCCTACTTTTTAAGCTAAAATAAAAGCATGCTACATGCTAAATTCTAAGTAATTCCTATCTCATAAAATTTCTTTCATAATGCTTCAAAAATTAGTTATTTAATTAATTTGTACTAGGATCATAATATGACTTTGATGTCCAGATTTATTACTAAAAAAGAAGCCTGCACGTGACACTTATTAAGATTCTTCCAAATCGTCACATACAGGTTTCTTTTATAATACAACTTTAAAGTGAATCATAGATTCTTTATGATCTACTTTATATGATTTATTTTTGAGACAATGCTATAGAGATATGGTGGCCCAAAATTTGGTTCGCAAAGCATACTTCACATGGGCCAGGGCTACTCATGGGTACTCTAAGGGTAGTACTATAAGGGCTGGGCTTGGGCAACAAATTACAAGCCCTAGGGTAGGGCAGAGCTAAAAATATAAACCCCCAGATTACACGGGTAGGGCCTAGGTATTGTTACTACCTGGCCCGTGTACCCTAGGGTAGCCCATTAATATATTGCATAACTTATCCACCAATTAAAATTGATTACCTCATATAATTTTTTAACTATATATATATTGACATTTGGATTTTTTTTCGCACTTACATATCGAATAATAAATTTTTTTTTTTATTAAAAAAAAATAACTAAATAAATTGGTGAAGTGTCTTGTTTTTTGACTTTATTATAAGTTAATTAAGTTAATTAAGTTGATTTTTTTTTCTCTACTATTTATTATCATATTGACTTTTTGCTTTTTTAACAATAGCAAACTTATCTATACGTAACCTAAACAGTACCACAGTACCAACTAACCAATCAATCATTATAGATGAAATTGACTATGACATTGAAATGTCAGATGATCTGAATAACTCTGTATTAATTTCAGAGTTATCAAGTATTGAAGTAACTTCTACCACCACTAATGAAACTAACGAAACTACTGACACTACTATCGCTAATCAAACTAATGGCACTACTACTGCTAATCAAACTAATGGCACTACTACCACTAATCAAACTAATGAAACTACTGGCACTGGTGAAGCAACTTTAGGGAATAAATCTCCTGTATAGAAAAGTTTTGAAGTGTTAGAAAATGAACCAAAAGCCAAATATAAATACTGTAAAAAGGTACTTAGTCACAAAAAAGGAAATGAAATTTCCCATCTTCGATGCCATCTTAAGTCTTGTTTAAGGTACCAAAGCTCTGTTTCTAATGGGGCTGATTTTGCATGTCCACATGGCCAAACCCAACTAAGTTTTAATTCATTGGTTAACTGACTATCTATTGGAAACTCAAATCGGGAAAACCTTGCATATATGATAATTTTTGACAAACTAAATTTTTAGTTTGTTGAGAAGCAAAGTTTTCGTAAATTTGTAAATAGAATATTATCTGGGTTTATGATTAGTGCAGATACAATAAAAAAAGATATAATAAAGGCTTATGATAAAAAAAAAGCTATAATTAAAGCAATTCTTCAGAACGCAGAAGGAAGGATCTCTCTTACCTGCGATATATAGACATTGCTTCAACAACTTGGTTATATAGCGATTACCACTCATTTTTTTAATAAAGACTGAAAACTTATTTCAGTTTTACTATTATTTAAAGTAATTCCTTATCCTCACACTGGAGGCAATATTGCAACTTGTATTAAAGCAGCTACAGATGATTATTCTATAACTACCAAGGTAATTAATTAGTATTGATTTTTAGTTAAATTATTGTATATAGTTAATAAATATAATAATTAATAGTAACTGATATATTTTTAGTTGCAAACTATCACTCTTGACAATGCAGCATCGAATGATGTTGCAGTTAGTGAGTTAATTCGTCATATTTTACAGGATTTAATTGATGTTGAAAATAAAATTTTTCATAACTATTGTCTTGCGCATATTCTTAATCTAATTGTAAAGGATGGATTAAAAAAAATTTCTGAAGGAATTAAAATGGTATTTATATGTTTATATAAAGAATGTGTTTATATGTATTAATATAATAATTCAATTAATATATTTGTATAGATTTATGGTTGTGTCAAAGCTATACATATATCACCAAAGTGGCATCAAATGTTTGTCAATGCTTGTAAATATGAATCAGTCAAAGTTAAAATTCCACCTTTGGATTGTGAGACCAGGTGGAATTCCATGTTCTTGATGTTACAATTAGCAATAGAGTTAAAAGCTGTAATTATTAGATTGAAAGATAAAGATAGAACTTTCCCGGATGTACTTAGTAAAGAAGAATGGGAGAAAGCAAAGTCTATTTGTGGCGTTTTAGAACTGTTCTATGAATGTAAGTATATTAACTAAAGTTAGCTTTTTATATTAGTTTTTTTTATATGATTTTTAAAATATTTATTTAATATTAATAGGTACTTTAAAAATGTTGTCGAATTTTTATCCAACAATTAATAGTACCCTCTTTTCTATCTTGGATATTCGCACATAGTCTAATTCATACCCTTCTTTTTTATAATAATAAAATGATATAAACTGTAATTTATAGCAGGGGTCAAGAATACATGCAATCATATGTAGTAAGCTATTATTTTTTCAATATTTGTTAAAATTTTCAATCATAGGTAAGCTAATTTCACGAACAGAAATGTTCAAATCAGATTTCATTTTAAAAAGATGTGTTGAAGAAAAGTGCGAGATATTCGAACAAGGTAAATTATTGCCAATTTTTATTTTTATTATTAACTTGTTAATAGCTCATATTTATTTTAATAATTTAGCTTTGAAAGCATATATCTTAATAATTATTATTCTCTATCAGTCATCAAACGATGTTCAGCCAGTATTGAAAGCAGCATTGCTTGTGCTAAAAATAATCATATTGATGATTATTATGAATATATGATAAAAAAGAATCAAGTCAGCCAACCAGATACTCTTTATGAAGTTAGACGATACCTTGATGAGCAAGTTGCTAGTAGAAATACTGATGTTCTTGAATAGTGGAAAAATAATGATCAGTTTCCAAATTTAACTAAAATGGCATGTGATTTTCTTGCTGTGCCAGCTACAAGTGTAGCATCTGAGCAAATGTTTATTTGTGCTGAGCATGTTATTGATGATTATTGTACTTCTTTAGATCCAGAAACAGTAACTGTGCTGATGTGTCAACGAAACTGGTTAGAGATGGCAGCAAAATTTGGGTGGGACTTGTAAGTTGTTAAAAATAGAAATTTGTAATTTTAGCAACTTGTGCATATGATATAATAAAGCAATAAAATTGAAACGCTTTGCTAACTAAAATAAAAAATTGGGCTATTTATATTTTTTTTTATTTTATTAAATTTTTATTAGTAAAATTAAAAAAATAATAAATTAACTGATTTTATATTAAAGTGCTTTAATTATAAAAAAAAGTGTTAAAGAAATCGGGAATCAATCATAATTTTGCAAACCGCATATGATCAAAATCGATCTTTATATAACATAAAATGATTGTGATATATTGATATCAGCTTTTAATTAATTTTGGTAATGGTATGTAATATTACAGTGCTTTAATTATAAAGAAAAGTGTAACACTCTAAAGAATTCATATTATGAATTCTTTAGAGTGTTATGCTTTTCTTTATAATTAAAGCACTGTAATTAGGGGTTGGATCTGGGTAGAAATATGATCATAATAAATTACCCAGATAACCCAGGTCCAACCCTAATTCATACACTTTTTAGCTCGATAAAATTTAAAAGTCATATCAAATTCAACCTTATAAGAATTATTACATGATTCTAGAAAATTAATTTGTTTATTACCGAAAGAATCATGATACTTTTTGTGTATCAAAGCATTTCCAAGATAATAATTTTTGACTATTAGAAATATACTGTATAATATTAGGTGATATACATATATTGCCGGAAGTAGTATTAAAGAAATCGAGAATTAAGCAAACCACATATGATCAAAATCGATCTTTATATAACATAAAATGATTGTGATATATCGATATCAGCTTTAATTAATTTTGGTAATAATATGTAATATTACAGTGATTTAATTATAAAGAAAAGCATAACACTCTAAAGAATTCATATTATGAATTCTTTAGAGTGTTACGCTTTTCTTTATAATTAAAGCACTGTAATTAGGGGTTGGACCCAGGTAGAAATATGATTATAATAAATTACCCGGATAACCCAGGTCCAACCCCTAATTCATACACTTTTTAGTCGATAAAATTTAAAAGTCATATCAAATTAAACCTTATAAGAATTATTACATGATTCTAGAAAATTAATTTGTTTATTACTGAAAGAATCATGATACTTTTTGTGTATCAAAGCATTTCTAGGATAATAATTTTTAGCTATTAGAAATATACTGTATAATATTAGATAATATACATACATCGCCGGAAGTAGTGTTAAAGAAATCGGGAATCAATCATAATTTTGCAAACCGGCTATGATCGAAATTGATCTTTATATAACATAAAATGATTGTAATATATCGATATCAGCTTTAATTAATTTTGGTAGTAATATGTAATTGATATATAGTATTAGTATCAATAAATTTTGTTTTATGGCAATATAAATGCGCATATTAGAATCTAAGCCCATGGGTGCCTGTGGGCTCTATGGGCCAGGTAGAGTATCATATTTTGAGCCCTAGGGCAAGAGTAAGGGCTTGAAAGGTGAGCTCTTACAGAATAGATAGGGCTAGGGTATTAGTACTACCCGGCCCTACCTGGCCCATGCAGAGGCCTAACTTCATGGGCCATTAGATAAAGTTTTACTTGTTGTTTAGGCCATATGAAGTGTTTTACACTGTGACAGTGGAGTGTGCTGTGTGACTTGAGTTTATAAAAGTTGCCATAACCAATTAGAAGAGAGGTTTTATTAAAAAAAATTTTTTTTAGAGCTTAATTTTCTTTTAAAAATTTAGTGTACAAATTTGTATGCTAAAATATACAGTTTAAGGGATAGTGATTTCTACTATAAAAAATTCTATAGAGCTTACAGCTTGAAAGGAAATTATTTTTATTTCTATGTAATTAAAGTTGTTAAATAGTTCATATTTTAATTGTAGAATATTTACTAAAGCTGATTTTTTCACAAAGCTCTTATTCCAGTAATTACATATGTAATTATAGTTAAGTCAGTTGCACTAAAATTATTGTTACAAAAATTCCATTACTAAACACACTTACTATTCTATATACTATATTATGTAGTTAAGATTATATTAGTATCTTGTCACTAAACTTACTCTCTTATATGAAACACATAGTGGTTAAGGTTAAGCTAGTCTTATATTAAAATTGGCATGATTTCTGCTAAATAGATCCTTATAAAACTTGCTTGATATTCTAACAACCATAGTTGTAGTTAAAATTAAGTTAGTTTACAACCAAATTATTATAATTTCTATATGATTAAGTTGAATTAAAATTATAATTGTAAAAAATTCTGTCATTAAACTCATTTGCTATTCTGACAATTACAATTTAAATAATCATAATTTCATATAGTTAATACTAAGTTAGATTGTATTGGAATTATTATGGTTACTACAAAAAATTTATAGAGATTACTCACTATTTTGATAATTACTTAATGTAGTTACAAAATGATGATACACAGCATGTAGTTGAATTAGTTTTATTTAATAATTGTTAATTTTTAAAATAAATACTGCAAAATAAAAACCTGAAATTAATTTTCAAAAAAATAAAATATATTGATTATAAATTCTCTTTGTAATATTAAAAAATCAGGTTTTTGCTTTGCACTATTTAATCATTTTACTTTATACTTGATTTAGATATAATACATTACAATTACAAAAATATAGTAATAATCTATTTATAAATTATTATGATAAATGTAATATCAATACAATAATTATAAAATACTCTCACACACCATATGATCATAATATAAGTTATAATTACATATTATCAAAATTTCAATATATGATGTTTCTAAAATAGGAGGTTATTTAAAGCCAGGTAATTTTTAAATTGATTACTAACAAATTTGTAAATTAAAAATCACATAATGCATATAAATTACTATCTGGATTAAGATGATCCTAAAATAGAAAAAAATATTGCAAACCAAAAAGTTGAATAGTACTATCCTTTTATATTTCATGTAATAGTACTGGTATAATACTTTGCTTATTATTACTTATTATACAAAAATATTAGAAGAATAATTAGAAATAATATACAATAGTATGTAACTGACATTGCCTATATTTAACTTCACTAAAAGTTAATTTACAGACAAGTTCATTTCACCAACAATTAATTTACTGATAAGTTTATTTCACCTATAATTTTTATAACAGTTTATTCTATTTTTTATAAATTACACTAGCCTTAACTCTAATTCTAACCTAATATTAACAATAATGATCAGAATTATTTTATTGATGAAATAAGCTGTTAGTGAAATAATTGTTAATAATAATTAACAAAAGGTATAGAACTAACAAATGTGCAAATCTTATAAGGGTGTGAAACTAACAAAAGCTAGCAAAACTAATGCATTCAAATAGTTACCAAATTTATATAATAATAAAACTGCTATATGTAGTGCTATAAGATTTTTGTTTCATAAGTTAAATTGTTATTTGTATAAAATAAAATAATGTTTATAGAGCAGAACACCAATTCAAAGCATTAGTGTCAAGATATCTTTGTTCAAAGTTTTAAAGAAACTTTAATTTTTAATGTCGATTATTTACTGTGCTGATAACAAAGATAAGTCACATGTATGCTGTGTCATTATAATTCCCTTAACATCGTGGGCTTTTATTTTGATTGGCTAATTTTTGTAAATCAACCCATAATAATAAAAATTCTATTAGTCAATCTAAATTAATTGAAGTTCTAAATTTTAATTATAGTAAATTGTTGCAAAGAAAAAAACTGATATATATAAAAATAACTATTGATAATAAAATTATTCTTAGCAGAAGTTTTTATAATAAAATCTTGATAACTTTAAATCTAAAACTATAATCTTGTTATAGGCAAAATTCCAGCAAACCAAAATTTTATTAAAGAAATGATCCTAATATTTTAAGAAAAAAAAAAGATTTAAAAACAAACTAAAAATGAAAAGTACAAGAAATAAATATTTGAACTTATTCTAGAACACTAATAGCTAATATAAAAATAATTAAAAACAACTTTTGGTGCTACTCCAATATCAAAAAATCTTTAAATTTATTAAATAATTGTTATACAATTACAGTACTACTACCAGTGTTTCGTCCTAAACCTCCCCCAAAGTCCGAAACATTTTGGTCCTGGAGTTTCGGTTTCACCCAAATCTGAAACCTCCAAAATGGCCAAAACTTCTGAAATGGGTGAACCTCCGAAATGGCTGAAACTTCTATGGCTAAAACCTCTGAAACCCTCTGAACATCCTTCCAAACTCTCTGTCTTTCAGAAAATTTTGGCCTTTTCCTCTATTTTTCTTTTCACCTTGCTCATATTTTACATTCTTTGATATTCTACTTGGAATATTTCAGAAAGTTTAACAATTTTAGAAGTTTTGGCCAGTTTCAGCCAATTTATTTCAAAGGTTTTGGCCAATTTTACCTATTTTTGAAGGTTTCAGCAGTTTTGCCCAATTTTGAAGGTTTTAGCTAGTTTTGCCCAATTTTGGAGGTTTCGGCCAGTTTTACCTAGTATTGGATGTAACTTTATACTCATTTATGCATGTGTTTTTTACATAATCCAAAAATTTTCATATTTTATTGGCTATTTGTTTCAGAAGTATTTGAAGTTTTGCCTGTTTTAGAGGTTTTACCCATTTTGGAGGTTTTGCCCAGTTTCAGAGGTTTCGGAAGTTTCAGATTTGGGACTTCTGGCAAAACTATGTTTTGGAGGTTTCGAAGGTTTCAGCCAGCCAAAAGTTTCAGTTTAGACCAAAACACTGACTACTACTACTTTGCTTTAACTCTTCTCATGAATCTTAAACCTTATAACTCTTAACTTCATATTCTTAGCCTATATTATAGTCAAGTTTATATTAGTTGTGATTACAAAAATAAATTTTCACAAAATATGTAAAAGACAGCTTAAATAGCAAAGTTTAATTGATTTATTGAACCTATAAGTTAAACTTGAATGTTCAAACATATCTCTCATCTAACTTCTGAATTACTTCGCGCATTACTGAATTACTTTGACAGTTTATAGACCAGAAGGTACTCTTTCACTTTTTTTGGTATCAAGTTTGGCCAATTCGTCTCAGTGGCTGCCAAACCATTTTTGTACCTGCAAAACGTTACGCCACCATGTGGAACATATTGTGTAACATATTATGTCGATCATATAGCCCGCTGTTGTTCCCTTTCTAAATCCGTGTCCAATCACGTGACATAGAGCCAATAAAATCAGTTATTTTGATCAACACGGATCAACCCGAAGAAAAAAAACAGACAAAAAAGTAAAAAACACAAAAAAACAAAAGAAACGAGTGTCTAAACCTATCTCGAAGCATTAATATAAATGTCGGGAGGGCAATTTTTCTATAAAAAAAAACGCTCTAACCTAACCCAAACTAACCCTTACCCTAACTTTAACTAAATAGTCAAAAATATATGAATGGACACGGCTTTAGAAGTCCCCCCAAAAGGAAATGTATAGTCGTGAGAATTAAAATTCTCATATCTTATTATCCACTGGGGTCGATATTGATTTTTTTAACCATATTTATGGCCGAAATTTCTTCCTCTACAACTTTATTAGAAGTGGAAGAAGGGTTTGCAGAGCAATAATCCAAATAATCGATTAAATAATCGATCGTTTATGACCGGTCATTTAACCGTATATAACCGACCGGTTGACCGTCAATAACCGGTAATAGTAATAGTAATAGTAATAGTAGTAATGACTGACCGTGACCGACCGAACCCATCCCTAAATGTGACGAAGAGCCGTGTGAACTGATTTTATAACAAGTTAGCGCAGTTCCGAATAGCAATACAGGTTTTGGCCATCAATTTCAGACACCCTTATCAAGAACGTACCCACCCCAAATAATAAATTTCAATTAACAAGTATTTAAGAATAGGTGCATTCTTGATAGGGATGTCCGAAATTGATGGTCAAACCCTGTAATAAAAAAGACATTTTTTTATAGTGATCATCATGCATTTAAATCTATGTATGGTAAACAATTCTCATACAATGAATAAGTATAGTGCTATGTGATGCATTTCATGATGTTTAAGTGCAGAAATTCACGTTTTTACTGTGTTCAGCACGGGATCCGATCAACTCACCGACAATCACTTCGTAGACACCATATTTACCGACAATTACTTACCGACAAGTTCATTTACCGGCAGTTTATTTCACCGAAGCTCAGGCAAGTAATTTTGGTCAATATCATTAGGGACAGGTCATAATTAGAGTTAAAGTTAGTGTAATTTATAAAAAAAAAACTTGTCGGTGAAACGAGCTTCGATGAAATAGACTGTCGGGAAAAATGAACTTGTCGATGAATAATTGTCGGTGAAATGTGGTGTCTACGAAGTGATTGTCAGTGAAACAATATGGATTCGTTTAGCACATTGACCAATCAGGATAAGATTTATGTACGTATGTATTTAAAAAATGCCATAGTAGACCGTACGCTACGTGATATTACATATCATTCCGTTCCTGATAAAAAACCTTCTATTACTGTTACATGAGCACAACACATATCCGAATATAGAAAATACTGAAACGTATAAGGTGTTAATTTGACGCATTCATAAGTGAACTTTTTTCACATCAAAAATGTCTAACCTATTTGAAAAATGGTTAGAAAAAATCGTCGAAGAAATGTGCAATCTGTATAAAGAAGAAAGATTGAAAAACATAAATTCCTATTCAATCCTTGGTGCATTAGAACAATTTCTAATAAAGAAGGGGCAAGATCCATATGATATTATCAATTTTTGTTTATATGACCAAATAAATCCTACGATTCAAATCATCCTTGCAAATTGTTACTTTTGTGGTAGATGGGTTGAAAAGGATGAATATAAGGCATTCATACATTTTAAAAATCTGCAGATATGGGTGACGCTAATGGAGCATGTAGTGTTGGATATTGCTATCAAAATGGAATTGGAGTTAAAACGGATGGACATATGGCATTCATTTATTATTATATGTCTGCTGATATGGGCGACGTTTATGGAACATTTAATGTTGGATATTGCTATCAAAATGGAATCGGAGTTGAAAAGGATCAACATAAGGAATTCCTTTATTATAAAGATTCAGCAGAAATATTGCATTGCGAAGGAGCATATAATGTTGGATATTGTTATGATAAAGGAGTTGGAATTGAAAAGGATGAACAAAAGGCATTCATTTATTATAAAAAATCTGCAGAGATGGAGAACGTTAAAGGAATATATAAAGTTGGATATTGTTATGATAAAGGAATTGGAGTTGAAAAGAATGAACTTCAGGCATTTCTTTATTATGAAAAATCAGCAAACATGGGACATGCCAATGGAACATTCAAGGTTGGATACTGTTACAGAAATGGAATTGGAGTTGGAAGGGATGAAAATAAGGCATTCATTTATTATCAAAAATCTTCAGAGATGGGTGATCCTGATGGAATATGTAGTACAGGATACTGTTACGAAAGTGGAATTGGAGTCAAAAAGGATGAATATAAGGCATTCATATATTATCAAAAATCAGCAGAGATGGAGTACGCTAAAGGAACATATAAAGTTGGATATTGTTATCGGAAGGGAATTGGAGTTGAAAAGGATGAACATAAGGCATTCACTTATTATCATAAATCAGCAGAGATGGGGCACGCTAAAGGAACATATAATGTTGGATATTTTTATCATCATGGAATTGGAGTTGAAAAGGACGAATATAAGGCATTCATTTATTATCAAAAATCTGCAGAGATGGGTGGCGCTGAGGGAACATATCAGGTTGGATACTGTTATCGGAAAGGAATTGGAGTTGAAAAGGATGAACATAAGGCATTCATTTATTATCAAAAATCTGCAGATATGGGCGATGTCTATGGAGCATATCAAGTTGGATATTGTTACTTTAATGGATTGGGAGTTGAAAAAGATGAACATAAAGCATTCATTTATTATCAAAAATCTGCAGAGTTAGAGGATGCCGATGGAACATATCAAGTTGGATATTGTTATTTTAATGGAATTGGAGTCGAAAAGGACGAACATAAGGCATTCATTTATTATCAAAAATCTGCCGAGATGTGGCATGCTAGTGGAACATGTAGTATTGGATATTGTTATGACAAAGGGATTGGGATTGAAAAGGATGAACACAAGGCATTTATTTATTATCAAAAGTCTGCAAAGATGGAACACGCTGAGGGAACATTCCAGGTCGGATACTGTTACGAAAATGGAATTGGAGTCGAAAAAGATGAATATAATACATTTATTTATTATCAAAAATCGGCAGAGATGGGACATGTTAATGGAACATTCCAGGTTGGTAACTGTTACAGAAATGGAAATGGTGTTGAAAAGGATGAATATAAAGCATTTATTTATTACAAAAAGGTTGCAGAAACAGGTGACGCTAATGGAACATTCCAGGTTGGATGTTGTTATTTTGAAGGAATCGGTGTTGAAAGGGATTAATATTTGGCATTCACATATTATCAAAAATCAGCAGAGATGGGGCACGCCAAAGGAATATATAATGTTGGATATTGTTATGATGAAGGAATTGGTGTTGAAAGGGATGAACATAAGGCATTTATTTATTATCAAAAATCTTCAAAGATGGGTGATTCTGATGGAACATGTAGTGCAGGATATTGTTATGAAAAAGGAATTGGTATTGAAAAGGATGAATATAACGCATTTATTTGTTATCAAAAAGCTGCGGAGATGGGTGATGCTGATGGAACATTCCAGGTTGCATATTGTTATGACAAAGGAATCGGAGTTGTAAAGGATGAACGTAATGCATTCATTTATTATGAAAAATCTGCAGAGATGGGGAATGTTAGTGGTGCATATAATGTCGGATGTTGTTATCATGAAGGAATTGGTATTGAAAAGGACGAACGTATGGCATTTATTTATTATTTAATTTCTGCAGAGATGGGGCACGCTAGTGGAACATGTAGCGTTGGATATTGTTATGACAAAGGAATTGGAGTTGAAAAGGATGAACATAAGGCATTCATTTATTATCAAAAATCTGCAAATATGGGGAGCTTTAGTGGAACATATAATGTTGGAGAGTGTTATCTTAATGGAACTGGTGTTGAAAGGGATGAACATGAGGCATTCGCCTATTATCAAAAATCTGCAGGGATGGGCTACGCTATGGGAATGTTAAAAGTTGCCGAATGTTATCGAAATGGAATTGGAATAATAAGAAATCTAGATAAAGCCAAATACTGGTATCAAAGGTAAATTTTGAGTTTAAATTTGTGTAGGTGTATTGTTTCGTAACTATCCAATCATGAAATCAGGTGTAATTGAGCGTAGATTAGAGTGATGTCATAAAATTTTCGAAAAAGATTATTTACACCTGATCTTGACATTCGATTGGTAGTTCTGAAAGTGTACGTCTTCAATGCAACAAATTCAGTACTAAGTCATTATATCGGTATATGCACTACTTGAATGCGTGCCAAGTTTGTGACGCAGCGAAAATTCTTTAAAGTTCGTTTATATTGGGTTAGGGTCAAGGTTAGGCGTTAAAGAGGATAGATCATATAGTAAAAGTGCCCAACGAAAACTTTTTGTTAGAAGACTAAAGGTAGTTTCTTATGCTAATTTTTGAGAAATAAGCGATTTTTGACAAAACGGACGTTTGCTTTGAATTTTCTTAACCATGCTACGTTACACCTGATATTGAAAATCTGGTTTGTAGTTCAGGAAATCTGCGCCACGAACCTGCACACATTCAAGTGCCAAAGGAAAAGGCCGATCGGACTTTCAATTATATTTTATGTACATTTAGCCGTCAATGAAAATTCATCATTATAATAGATTTTCCATAGACAGCTAATTGAATACAAAATAAAATTGAAAGTCCAAGCAGCCTTTATCCCTTGACAGCAATTTACTTATTATAACTTCACAAATTTAAAATCGTTGCTTAGGGAAAAAGATTTAACATTAGGTATTATATCTTGATTGATTATACAATTTATTTTTATTAATTTATTTATTAGTTGAATTTATAAATAATTAACAGCTACAAATGAGTGGATACATAATTCTGAAATTGAAGATGATTTAAATAAATTATTAATCGAAAATAGATATCAGTTATCATGGATTTCTTATGATGAATTTGAAAATATTAAGGAGATAGGTAAAGGTGGATTTGTAACTGTATATTATGCTAGATGGCATGATAAAGATCAAAATTTAGACAGAAATGTTGCGCTTAAATTGCTTCATAATTCAAATGATTTTCATGAAAAATTTATAAGAGAGGTAACTTTTAAGAATAGCTATTAGTTTTAGTTTCTATTCACGATTCATCATTTATTAATATTTGAATATTATTCCTTTTTAATAAGTTAAAAGCATATTGTGATATTGGTCTTAAAGATCCAACTTTTTAAAAATGTTTTGGTATATCAAAAGACAAAGCTACTAAAGATTATATTCTAGTTATGAAATATGCACCATACGGTTGTTTGCGCAAAAATCTACGTGGTATAGCACAATTGGATTGGAAAGATAAATTAAATCTGCTACAATGCATTGCATCAGATCTTCAGATAATTCATTCTCTAAATCTTATTCATCGGGATTTACATAGTGGAAATATACTACTAAATAGTTTAAAAAGTGCATACATTGCAGATCTAGGTCTTTCAATAACAGCTAATATTGCATCAAAATCATCTGACGGAATTTGTGGAATTTTACCATACATTGCCCCTGAGGTTTTGAATAAACAACCTTATACTAAAGAATCTGATATTTACTCATTTGGCATAATAATGTGGGAAATTTTATATGGTATGCCTATCCCTTTTGATCCAAAATCAAAATTACAATTTCAAATACAAGTATGTGATGGTTTGCGACCACATATTTACGAAAATACAGCAATATGCTATGCAGATTTAATGAAGAGATGCTGGGACGTAAACCCAGAAAAACGACCGATGGCAAAAGAAATTTATAATATTTTTGCGGAATGGCAGGAAAATAAAAATATTTTATTGGAATTATCTGAATCTGATAAAAAACTACAAAGTATAAAAAATGAAGTTATGCAAGTATATAGTAATTACCACAGTTAATAAGCTCGATTATAATTGTGAAACATAAATTTGCTAAATTTGTATTTGAGCTTCGGTTTGTTTTTGTAGCTATAATCCATTTGAAGCAAAAAATTACTAAAAAAGGTGATTTTTTGTTTCACAAAATTGATCGCATTTTATAAATACTATATGCTCATGCTCATGCTCGTGCTCGTGCTCGTGCTCGTGCAGAGCAGCACAGCTCATAGCTAAATATACTGTGTAGTAAAAATAAGTTAAAGACATCCAAATTTTTTTTATTTGTACAAAAATTAAAAGTTTATCATAAATATTTTATGTACGCTTTTATTATTTTACTTATTTCTTTAATTCTACATTCGGATTTTTTGCCGCCCTGATTAATTGATAATCATTGATCGTCAAAGGCAAGAACGAAAGATCACAGCGAAGAATTTGACGATCATTTCTAAATATATATTTATTATTCCAATTCGACTCATATACAGGTTTAGCACTGCCACATTACTTTTCTTCACCCACATCCTGTATATCACCGGAATAATAAGGTTTGTAATATGATTTTTTACATTAATCGTTAACAGAATTTTTCACAGTAACCTAGAAATCACGATAGTCCCAATACAAGCTAATTCAACCCTAACTATGTGCTACTGGAATTTTTTTACGATAGAAATTACAAAACTCCAATGCAAACTATCTCAACTTTAACCATTGTGTTTTATGTTAGTAAACAAATTCTATAATAAGGTAGCTGTGCGATGCTGTCACGCAAAACCAGGAACGTAAATTTATGAATTACCGTAACTCGATTAACGCTTTCTTTTCATCCTTTTCAATACCTATTCCATTTTGGTAGCAATAACCGATTTGAGAAATTCCATTCAAATTCCCGGCATCAACAGATTTGTCATAATATTTGAATGCCTCAGCTCCATCCTTTTCAACGCCAATTCCATTTTGATAACAATTAATTGAATATTTTACAACAGAAATCGTGACAATTCCAATTCAAGCTAACCCATCTTCATCGTAATGGCGAATAGTTTTTGTAATGGAATTTTACAGTAATTCACATTAATTCCAATATAAGCTAACTCTTCTTTAACCACATACTGGTAATAGCAAGTAGGTTCTATAACATAATTTTATGTAAATACGATAATTCCAATTCAACCTTGATCATTTACTGGGTGTAGCCGCAATAGTGAGTAGATTCTGTAATAGAATTTCTACAGTAAATCGATAATAATCACAACAATTCCAATCCAAACTAACTGATAGCGAGTAGATTCAGTAACGAAAGATTACAGTAATTCACAATAGAAATCACAATAACTCCAATTCAAACTAACTTAACCACATACTAGGTTCTGTAGTGAAATCTTTATAGTAATTCACAATAGAAATCACAATATCTCAATCAAAACTAACTCAATCTTAGCCACACTTCATAACAGTGAATAGGTTCTTTTTATTCATCATTATAGAAACAATAATTCCAATCCAAATTAACTTTCTTTAACCACATACTGGGCGTCATTAGTAGGTTCTATAATAAAATTTTTCAGTAAATCATAATAATTCAATTCAAACCAACGCATCCTTGATTACTTGCTAGGTGTTACTCAATAACGAGTAAGTTCTGTAAAATCACGATAGAAATTGCAACCGTTCCAATTCAAACCAACTCAACCTTGACTACATACTGGTAGATATACAAAAGTAAATAGGTTTTGTGACGGAATTTTACAGTAAATCCAATCCAACTTGTATCTCTATAGCTCGTAAGTACAGTAAACCCGAATTTTTTATATTAAATCACTATTGAAATCATGATAATTCTAATACAAACCTAACATATCCATATCTAAATCACTTGTATCACTATAGCTCGTAAGTACAGTAAACCCGGATTTTTTACAGTAAATCATTATAGAGATCACGATAATTCCAATACAAAATTAACATATTCATATCTAAATCACTTGTATCACTATAGCGTGAAGTACAGTAAAGCCGAATTTTTTACAGTAAATCACTATAGAAATCACATTCATTCCAATACAAACTAACACATCCATATCCAAATCATTTGTATCACCACAATAGTCGGTAAGAATTTTTCACAGTAAATCATTATAGAAAACACGTTCATTCCAATACAAAACTAACATAACTATATCTAAATCACTTGTATCACATAGCGAGTAAGTACAGTAAACCCGAATTTTTTACAGTAAATCACTATAGAAAACACGTTCATTCCAATACAAAACTAACATAACCATATCTAAATCACTT
>CAJVPY010000033.1:0-43612 GCA_910591965.1 Dentiscutata erythropus | reverse complement strand
TATGGGGTCTTTGCCTTGAAAATGACCTTACGGTATCATGTACCGTAAGGTCATTTTCAAGGCAAAGACCCCATATAACAAATTCAAAAATACAGGATCACTCGGGCCAATTTTTGACCCGTGACCTACCAAGAAGCTGATCAGGTAAGGGCGTAAAAAATTTATATTTATACAATCAATGAATAACTTCCAGTTCCCGTGGTACTGGGAAAAAAACACTAGCTAGTTTCAAATTTATAACTTCGGTTACTAAAGATATCATAAATTCTAATATTATAAAAACATTTAATCTATTAAAAGTTATATTAAAAGTTATATTGTATTTGAGTGCAGCCAAGGGACAAAGGTCGGTTGGACTTTCGAGCATATTATAATCTAATATGCTTGAAAGTCCGAACGGCCTTTTTCCCTTTGCCGCACCCATTTATAAAATTGTATTTATGCTCTTTTATTAATTTTCTTGTGCTAAGAAAATGAACCTTAATTCTTGTTCCACTTCAAATCATTTCTATTTAAAAGAAAATTGATTTATTGTAGTAAGTAGAACAGTTAACGCTAAATCCAGAGGCCTACATATTTTCCACAATTAAACCTGGAATGATATAAAAAATTAAAATTTAAAGAAAAATTGATCTAAGTTCCGAGATATTCCGAAAGATACAAACCGTATATATATAACTGACTAATCAAAATTGGGTATTTTATCACGTGATTTGGTGGCATGCCACCTGGCATGCCTGGCACGGGCTTTGGCAAATGGCATGCAGGATTTTTTAGCCATGCCACACACCCTAGTGCAGAGATTCTCACTACGAATGCAGAAATTCCCACTCCAAAACTTCGACCTTCTCATCCATTGCAACTGCAAACTATTTATTGGTATTGTGATCATGATCTTTGGATTTGGTGGAAACCAAATGATAAAAATGATCTCGAAACTTTATTACAAAGTTAACTAATAATCCAAAAGCATCGATTCAAGTTCCATGGTGCGATTTTTGTAATAAACAGAAGGCTACGTAGTTTAAATGTAATAATTGAGTTACTATGCAGATCATCGAACTATGTGACCAAATTTTTGTAACACCCATGTCTCTGGTGTATCAAAATGATGAGTCTATCTTGTAATTCTGATATTCAATGATATCAACTTCTAATGTAATATGACTTAAGTTAGCCATCATTTTCGAGCGGTAGTCTGTTAAATTGATATGGAAGTCTCTAAAGCGAAAATTTCGTATAAATATAATCTCAATGAACGTAAAAATCGAATAATTTAGTCTAAACGCTGATGTCGAACTCATCCTTAAAAATGCAACCCGCAGATCACGTGAGTCTTGGTTTTTCAGTTCTCTTGGAAATCAAGTAGACATTGCTTTATACTGAAATAAATGTAAAATTAAATAAGCTTCCAACTGTTGGAGATTTATTTTGTGGTGCTGGAGGCTTGTCACTTGGTGCAAAAATGGCAGGTTTTAGAGTTAAGTGGGGTCTTGACAACGAACGAAACGCAACCGAAACGTATAAACTTAATCATGAAGACGCCATGGTATATACTCTTGACGTTTATGACTTTATTGAAAACCATATAAGGCGCAAAACTCATAAAGTCGATGTTTTGTTGGCCGCGCCACCGTGCCAAGGATATACCATGGCAAATACACGTGGCAACATCATAGACATGACTAATAATATGGTCTTAACATTAACTGTTCCGTTGGTTCTCAATAAACTAAAACCTAAAGTTTTAGTTTTTGAGAATGTTCGAGGATTCTTCAATAAAAGTAAAAGCGATGAAATGTTTAAAATGTTTATCAATGATATACAGGATATCGGGTATGTATTCATATAATTTTGTCATAATTGTAGTATTTGACGTTAGTAGACAAAATCGACTTATTCGACTAGGTTGACCGATTTTTAAAAGTCTACTTAGTCAAGTTAATTAGAAATAGTCGGAACCAACTTTTTATATATTGCGAACGGCACAGTCGAGTTAATAAATTTAGCCGACTACAGAAAATAAGTGAAAAAAACTAATTTATACTTGGTTTCATATTAAGCTATAAAATAGAAACAAATATATTGAAGGCAACAAATTTTGGAATTTGCCAACGTCGGGAGAGATTTTTCCTGATAGCGGTTAAAAAGGGAATACTTATGCCATCGTGGCCAGAACAAACACATTTTATAGATGGAGAATGCACAGAACAAGAGCGAGCTAATTACCTAAAAAAGGGATTGCTGCCAACGCCAACTGTTTCAAAGGCTTTTCGGGGTATTATAAAATCATCCAATTTATTTTTTCATTATGATAATTGATTTTGCCGAATTATCCTTTAATTTTATTTCTTAGGATTGACAAACACATCGCCCAATATGGAGTATTGTAAGAGATCTCCATATCATTTAAAACGGCTCACACTGGATTCCATTCCTTCTACGGTACTGTGCACAATTAATCCTGGATGGGATAATATCCATCCCACAGAATTTAGGCATATATCAGTTAGAGAACAAGCAAGGCTTCAGACATTTCCGGATGATTATATTTTCCTTGGTGATCTAAATGCTCAATATCGTCAAGGTAAATATATACAAAAAGTTTTTCATTTAATGTTTTCAGGAAAAATTTCAGTTAAAATATTTATTTGTCACGTGGGATTATGTAAATAGTAGGAAACGCTGTCCCTCCGTTATTGGCTAAAGCATTAATGGAGGAAGTTAAGCTATGCATTTGATTTATTATCGGCGATATTATGGATTATTTAAACCCTTCATTATTTTCTTAAGAACGTTATTCAACCAGTTAATACAATAACTTGAACATTATAACAGAGTTTAATAACAATAAATTTCTTGCAGTTAAAAGAGACAGGGGCTATTTAGAGTAGTTACTATACACATATTTTGTACAATCGTAAAAATATTGTATGCGGAATGATTATAAATAAAATATATTCGTTATTATACACGTAATAATTTGCAATTTAGAGACATGATTCGTATTATCGTCATGGGCACGCGAATTCATTTATCAAATTAAGATGAAAGAATGATTATTTCATCAACAAATGAATACGTATTAATTTTTTCGGAAAAGTGATATTAAATTTCTATGGACATTGTATTTATTGAGAAGGGAATTTTTGATATCTGTATTTCGCAACATGAATTTCTAGTATGGATTATTTAAATTAATCGTAGTACTTTCTCGATCATTGGCCAATCACATACCCTGATCCAGAGCAAGACTGTAGAAATTATATTGTAGACAGTGATGTAAATTGGATACGCGCAGCGTACATGCTCTTAGTTTTCCGCATATTTCATTGAAACATGTTAGGCGGCAGTTTTCTTAATAGCGCCTATTATTTTTTAGTTCAGCGTATAGAGCGCGATAAAAATTTTTTTGATTGTAGGAATTTAGGAATTAATCCTAGCCGCAACAATATTTCACGGAAGATTCTCGATTTTGATTGGCTTATTTTCCAAAAAATTAATTCCGGCCGGAAATTAGTAACCAATTTTGTAATGCGGGCCAAAAATTTTACAGATCACGGCCGTTAGCCAATCAATATCGTGGGTTAATGCTATAGGATCTGCGCCTGGTTTGTTGATTTTCTACGTGCTAACCAAGACGCGTCAATTTTCTTAATTTTTTTCATCAAATTGGATCGGTATTGTTGAGATATCTTAGGAAGTTTCAAAGACAAAAATATCTATCAAAATAGAAGTTACGCCAAACTTTATCTGAAACTTTAAGCGAAGTTATCTTGACAACAATCTGATCTATTCAACGAAAATTTTTTTTATAGGGTCAAAATAAAAATTTTTATCGAATTTGGTCAGGTGGGCAAAATACCGTTCCTGATGAATTGTCGATACACTCTCTGATAGTGTTACTGTTAAGTATAATGACAAGAAAAAAATCAGCCTTAAGGTTTTTTTAGATTCCTATTAAAAAACGGCTGGTAGTTGTAAATATCTTTGATCAAGTTTTAGAAAAAATTTGACATAACTTCTATTTGATAGACGTTTTGGGTTTCTTAAAACTTTGAGCAAATATATATCTCAACAACAGCCTGATCAAATTTACTAAAAAAATTTATTTTGAATTCTATAGATTTAGCGAGGTAGCTATTGAAGCGATTAGATATTTTATGTTACACATTGAAAATCACAAATTCATTTATTATTATTATTGTCAAAGAATAATTAAAATTAAGTATTGATAGGTTATAATAAAAATTTAAACATGAAACTCTGAAAACACGGATAAAAAAGCCTAGTATTATAATGCAGCAGAATTTATTAAATAATTTAAAGATGTATCATTTGTGGTCTTATTACAATGACACACGATATTATGGCGTTAAAACGAAAACAATATAAATATCTTAAATTTTCGACAAGTATTATCGAGACCGCCATTATTATACCTTTTTTTTTTACGTATAAATAAATATTTAACAATGTACCAAATATACAGTATATTAAATAAACCTGATTAAAAATGTTGGAAAATAATTTTGAACCTATAGTCTTTAGTGTGTATACGTTTAAAGTTTATCCTGAAAATGTGGCAATAATGATTTTTCGAACCTTAGAGAAACTAAAGTTTTGCTTCCCGTTTTCCGGCCTTTGAAGGCTTATTATTCATTAAATTCATCACATCTACATCAGCTGCGGTTGGAGTACCTACCATCTCAGCTAACTTTAATACTCTTGAACTAACTGTAGCGTTATCTCTACGATTTTTTCCTTCCCTTCGAAAATTTCCAATTTTTTCAACTAAATTCCATAATTCACCCTTAGCTTCAATGATTCCATCAGAATTCCTTGTTGGTATAAATTTAGGTGCTAAAGCAATAGTGGGTTGTATTTTAACATTGCGACTTCGTTTCACCATGATAACGCCAGCATTTTCCAAATGAATAAATGCATTCTTTAATGTTTCCTTGTTCACTGCCTCAAAATAGGAAATATCTCCTTGATAGTATAAAGTTTTACCAAAAAGTTGACATTTGTTTTGAAAATCTCTCTCATTAAACCATGTGATATTATTGGTGGTTTTATTCTCAATCGGAGTCGTCGATTGAGGTGGATTATTAGGGGTCATGGAAAACAGACTTATGGCTATTTTGGATAAGGATTAGAAATGCTAAAGCAATGCTAAAACAATGTATTTGAAACACAGCAACAATGTCCTACTTACTAGCAAGCCAATATGTTTCGACAAAAGGCCATATCAAAAAGCAGTAAAAATCTAAATTCATAAGTTGAATATACGTTTACGTTAATGATAGACGTACCAAGTGAAAGAAAATGAATGAAATATTATAATTCTATTACCATAATTTTCTCTTCCAATAGCTCTTTCAGCATCGGATAATTCCACATATTCATCATTATAATCAATTACATTATCATTCTATTTGATTATAAGTTAATATTCGCTATTTCATTAATTCATAAATTATAATAATTTTAAGTTTACCTTTAATCCTATCAAGGTTTTATATATATTATTCTTAATTTCACCAGGGTTATACACAAATTCCCCTTTGAGCAACTGAGAAAGGAACTCTATTTCTTTTAAAAGGGTAGCTCTGTTCAAACGTTGTGCTGGTTTGGCACCACCTTGCTTTATTTTAGTGTACATTGCTACCGATATTATGGCTGATCAAAAAATATATAATTCACATTGGTGAATTTACTAATAAAAAAATAAAGGTAAAACCTGAAAAAAAACAATATAAATACCTTCAGAAACAAACAAGTGCATAACCTACAATTAAACCGATAAAAACTGTTTAACCAAAAATTTAGCATGTATAAAAATATACAATTTATATCTAGATTTACCTGGTTACGGTAAAAACTTAATTCGAATCTTTTCTCTGCATAAAATACAGGTTCCAATAAATCCTTTCTTTCTACGATCAAATCTTTTAATACGGCAATTGCACTATAATTAAGGACAATACAGTCTAGTCGAATTAATTAACTTAAAATTTTAAGATTAACAACAATATAACTCACCGATCGACAATTTCTGCCGTACTCATACCGTAAAAATCTTTAACACGTCCTCCTCTGGTCAAAATTGCGGCTTTTAACCAATCTACACGTCTTATTAATTCATTTCTTCCAACACCCTGCAATTATCGTTTAAATAAATGAATATTCATATTCACACAGGTTTGGTATAAATTATATCAAAATAATTACAACTCACTCTACCACGGAGTGTCAGTACTACAGTCCCAACTTTGCACGAAAGAAGGTTATATGACATAAATATGGTGCATTATAAATAAACCGTGAACATTAAATATAGTCATAATAAAAGTTAATTACCAAGAGCAGTAGGCATTACAACTGAAACAGAGTTCTATCAAGATACAGGCATATATTTATTTGTGAAGATCAGTAAAAATGTGATCCAAGCGAATAGAATCAGCAACAGTTGTATACTGGAAAACTCAAATAAAAATAAAACATACAATATCCGATAAAACCCTAAAGTGAAATAAGAAGAAATTTAAAAACATATAAAAATGAAATCTCGTTTAATTTAAAAAAAAAAAAAAAACAAGAAAGCGTACCGGTAACCAAGCGCTCTCAACAAAGTAATCTTTTGTGCTTCAATCAATGGATTATTATAACTTGAAAAGAAGACGAAAAAAAAAAATTAAGTTTAAAAAAGTCAATAAGAAATCAATAATTTATATAACATATTACTTTCGTCGCTTTTTTTGATCTTCAATGAATGATAGTAGTGAAAATGGCTTGGAAAATCGCACTATTATAAAAGGTATACAACAAATGTGTTCATATATCATTACAATATCATATAAGCTAACAAACTTATTTAATATAATAAAATGAATTTCAAACCATCAATGCGACCCCATTTCAATTGCACTAGCCTACTATTTGTTACAACACTCCATAAAGTTTCTTTTTCCTTGGGATTACCCAACAACTCATTAACGTAGGTTTCTGTCTCAACTACTTTATCGTATTGTAAGGATACTGGTACTATCCAACAATCTTCGGTTCTGCCAGACAATATACATTCGAGAATGTTTTTTAAAATACCAAGTTTAGGAGGTAAAAGCTTCCCTGTACGACTTCTTGTTCCTTCAATGAAACACTCAAGATTATGACCACTTTCTAATAAGCACTCTAAGTATTCCTTTGCAATACTGCCATAAAGTTGATCTTCACCCCACGTTCGTCGAATAAAAAATGCACCACTACGCCTAAAAACTGTGCCGACAATAGGCAAGTCGAGATTGTCACCCGCAGCAATATGTGGAAGAGCCAACCCCAAACGGAAAAATATGTAAGAAATAACAATATAATCTACATGAGATTTATGACATGGAAGAATGATAAGTGATTGAGAATTTTGGGCAGCATGAATAGCCACACGTCGAAGCTGTCAAATTATTAAAAATTTATGAATTAATAACAATTGTAAAATCATTTTAATATAATTTAAAGAACAATAAGAGAAGGATATATATATAACTTGCCTCATAAAACTCGCGTTCAAATATATGTATTTCTTGATGATACATCCTTACCAGTATATTATTGACAAAGTAGATGAAATTTCTAAAAAATAAAATGATAATATTGTTCAAACCTATTAAATATTCAGATTTATTGTCGAGATTGCAGAACAAACCTAATAAATCGTACACTATTAAGATTAGCAATTAATTTATCTACCATTCCGTTAGCTACAATCTGTAGTTCTTTTTCAAGTTTTTTTTTCGTTTAGCGATCATTTTTGGGGTAGCATTTGGCATTGTCTGAGAAAGAAATAAGCGATTATGTAAAGAACTAAAAACAAAATTTAAATGGAAATTAATTTTAACAGGGTTAATTAATAAGCACAATATAATATTGCTTAGATATAAAATAATATTTACTACGTTCGCTATTTAATATATGTTTTTTCACTTCTTCAGTATATCCTTTGTAAAATATTCAAGTCCCAATATAATTTTTATAGCTTCTCCACTCCTAATATATCAAATAATAGATTGTGGGCCAATTTTTTGGACAACAATATATAATTATTATAAACACAAAAAAAAAATCGAAATTTATTTGATAAAATTAAAACATACCGTTCCTTGATAAAATACACCTATTTGCATCATAAAACGAACAGGGTCTTCATGAAAATAGGCAGGATGATGTTCTCTGATTCATAATTAGATCGAAACCCAAAATGAGTATATAGAATATAGTTTGTGTTAAAACAACCTGTTATATTTATAGTGTCACTAGAGTTTAAGTCTATCAAGCAATATTTAAGGCTGAAAGAAACTTGCTCGTCAAGTTTCTTTTATCAGTTTTACTACTAATAGGAGTAGTTCAAGGACCAAGTCCCCGCAAGGTAGAGCAGGTATCAATGGTGAAATCAAGTTAGGTGGAACTTTGCTTTCTTCTTCAGACAACAGTAAATGCCAGATAATCAATAATATACTTGCAGAATTATTTGTATTGAAATATTATTTTTATCACTATTGTCAAAGTAATTCTGAATGTTTTTTGGTGCTGGTTTATATTTCTTGTAAGGGACTAACATGAGGTTTACTAATTGACCTCATGTTGGTCCCTCACACTTCTTTTCTTTTTTTTTTGTGTTAAAGTGACCTCGTTGGTCTGGGAACGTTTTATATACGTACTAGGGACCTCAGTGCGATACAAAATAAAATGTAAATTATGCGATGCGATTTTGTTTTGTCTCTCATTGCAGGGTTCAAACTATGTAGACACAGATAGGATATTCTCCTGCCTATTGTGTATGTGTTTTGACTGCTGTCTCGGCAGGTCTGAGAAAGTTGCATATATGACTGACGTTTCGTCAGGTTACAAAGACGGCATGCATATATGACTGTCGTCCGACAGGCCATATGACAAGACAAACTTACAAACTACGCCCAACCTTACCCTTCATAACTGTTGTCCCGACAGGCCACCCAGAGAAACTATGCTAGGCAAGAGAGGAAGGAATGATGTAACCAGACAAATGTTGGGTTTGCAGAAGAAACAAGGCTAATTTTCCAACATACCTCATTGGTACTATATATTCACAAACACTACTATCGATTACTTCATACCTTATATACATACTAACCGATTATTCTATTCTTACCTCATATTTCTACTATACACTCATATTTTCAAATGCCTGAGAACAAAAAATTACCTTATACTTACTTAACCATGATCGACCTAAACGATCGATCAGACGATCGAACATGTGATTATAACAGGACGAGTCACATGTTCTAATCCGAGCTGATTCGAGACAAAAACTGTCTCAATACTTACGTATCAAGCAGCTTTGGTTCAAATTATGCGGCTATTGCTTTACATTCAGAAATTATGCGAAATTATCGTATTTTACTAATAATAAGCACCCCTCGGAAGAATTTTCATAACAAAATTCTCGTAATCTAATGATTGAATCAGCATGATTTTGGTACCATTCGAATCACCTTGATAAGTTGATTTGAATGGTACCAAAATCACCCTGATTTAATCATTAGATCACAAGAGTTTTGGTTATGAAAATTCTTCCGAGAGGGTGCTTATTATCGGTAAAATACAGTATGTTAAATTATGCGATTTTTTTCATACCATTAACCATGTGATAAATATACTCAATTTGGATTGGTCAATTTCCTATATATAAAAAAAGAGATTTGCTATTACTACCACCTAAATTTAAAAAAGTGCTCTGGTAGAGGTATTGTTATTAAGTAAACCCTTCTTTTGATCTTAATAAAAGTTGTTCATCAGGCCTTTCCGGTTCCAAAATCATTAAAAACGAATTGATAGTTTTTTTTTTTAAAAGTATATAAAAGTTAACTAACTTCGATATATATATCTTAGAAACTACTGGTCCGATTTTAATGATTTTACTACCATTAGAACCAGAAAGGCCTAATTAACAACTTTTATTAAGATCAAAAGAAGGGTTTACTTAATAACAATACCTCTTTCAGAGCACTATTTTAAATTTAGAGGTGGCAATAGCAAATCTCTAAAAAAAATTCTCAAAATTTTTTATAAAAAAAAACTGATCAATTGGTTAAAATCGACCAATCACAGACACTATTTACTATTATGTGATTTTGGGCCAAATTATGCTTCGCATATGCGATGCTAAAAATTGGCTCATTATGTGCATCGCATCGCATAAAACTGAGGTCCCTAATATGTATGTACGTACGTATATACATACATACGTATTATTAGTTGATCAAGATGTCACATTTGATTTTTTATCATATGATCTTCATAAATTACACAAATCAATGAAATCATGTTTTTAAAATTTTTACCCAAAGTCTTAGTTATAATATACAAAAACTTGGAACAAGCAAGTTGCTGGGGCTTTAACGAATAGAACAATACAAAGAATATGAAAAACTAATGTTACCTGGCAATATATGATCCCTTCAAAGATGGGCAATTATTTTGCCTTCTTTCGCATGATTTTTTTGGAGTTTTCAGAATCTTAACGTGAAAAATGGTTTGTTAGATGCACAAAAGCAAGAACTTTTTATGAAATGCATCCTTGAAAGAAGAGTAACTTATTAAAATTTAGAGAAATTTAAGAAAACCCATTTTTATACTATGTAAATTATAATTTTTAATACTAAGCTTTCTTTTTTTTTCTTTTTAGTTTAAACAATATTGCATACTAAAAAAAATATATTCAAGGTAAATTATTTGTTTATTAATTTTTTTTTAATATACAGAGTATTATATAACTTATAATTTCTGTTTCACTCTCTTATATCTATTATACCACAATTCCAAATAAGCTGATGTCCAATATTCATATTGTGCTAGCTTCTGCACTAGCTTATTGACAAAATCACCAGGCAATACCATTATTTATATTTTTTTACACTTATTGTAATACTGTAGATTAGCTAGACGGAATAATTATTCTGTTATAGTGAATCTTAACTTAAAGTCTTTCTTAATTCTGTAGTTCTATTTTTTCCAATTCAAAATCCAAACTACTGAAATTCAAGATTTTTAAATTTAAAAAAAGCTTACAGTACTGGAGTTAGAACTGCTAAAATTGTTTCTTTATACCTAGTTTCAGTTGATTGAATTTTTAAAGGGTATGTTATAAAATTGTGAAGGAGTTTAAGAAAACTATAAGGATTCTTTCTAATAGGCATTTATCAATTAAATTCTTAATAGGTCTCTATCAATACTTGTAGATTTGTGCTGAAGTCAGTCAGACTTCTCTAAATATAATGCGACAAGACTATATATAAAAATTTGGCCAAACGTGCATTTAGAGAGGTGTTGCATTTAGAGAGATAAAAATCTATAAGCATAATATTAGTTGGGCCCAAGAGAAGACATGTATTTAGAGAGGCTTTTTATAAGATGTGCACTTATCTGACTGTAATATTAGCTAATGCACTTTGTAAAAACACACGTCAATTTCTCTGGATCATAGTTTAGTACTTTGTGATTTAAATTTAACTATAATGATACTTATTAAGAGTTTTTTTTTTTAGAAAATTAAATATATAAATAAAAAACTTTATTAAACAAATTAAAATTATAATAGTATAATATTTTATTAAATATATAAATTGTTCTAAATTTACAATATAATTGCAATTATAAATAATATAAATAATGGTCTATTTAATTTTAACAAATATTTTGAACTATCATTTAAAACTAATCTATTTTTAAAATTCAAGCCTAAAGAGCTGAAAGTTCAAACAACTTTAGCAGTTCTAACTCCAACACTATCGAATTCAGTAAGATTTTCAGATTTCAGTAAAGATCTCAATTACATAAAATCTTAAATTTTAGTTTTGATTTTGAATTAGAAAATAGAACTACAAAATTGAAAATGATTTTAGATTAATATTTACTATAATCTTCTGTCACTCATTACTACCTTCATTATTATTTTTACATATGATTAACTATATTTATAATATAATATTTAGGCTGGGAATCTTCCCATGAGAGATTCCTGATCTTATTTTCTTTTTTGTATTTTTCACATTTTATCTAAAGAACTTTAAAAGCCAAAGTAAATAGGAATAGTAAAATGAAGCTAAAAAAAGGCACGATAAGAGCAAAGTGAAAGTAAGAGTTTGAAAAAAAGTTAAATATAGAAGTAAAAAGCAAAGGTGATAAAAAGAGTAGAACAATAAAAATGATGTAAATAAAAAAAATAATAAGCAAAGCCCAAAAGTTAGTAAAGAACAATACGAATATAAATATGAAACACGTATAAAAATAATGATATAGTAGTCTGATTAATATCTAGTAATATGCTTCTGGGATTATTCCAAATAGCTAATCTATTATAATAAGTGTGAAAATATAAATAGTGGTTTATTTATCGCAGTTTTCGAAATGGTTGACACTAAAATATTTTGTATACTCGCTATATACTGATATAGAATTATCTAACTCTAAATAATTTTTTGTATACTTTAAATACAACTAATATATTTAAAGTATGCAAAAAATTTTTTTAGGGTTAGATGATTTTATATCAGTATATAGTGAGTATACAAAATATTTTAGTGTCAACATTTTCAAAAACTGCGATAATACAATTACTAGTATACAAGAAAAAATACTTATTCAATTTCTTCAAAATCGTCTTTAATAAATATGACTTAAGATAGATATTACTTTGCTTATAATGAGGCTTAGAAATATTCAATGTAAATTCATAAAAGAAAATATAGCCAGGTATAAAACTAATATAGAGAATCTAAAGCAAAATATCAATGCAACACAAACAGAGAATAAACGGCTTAACTTTTTAATCTCAGAATTCACAGAAGATCAGTCAGTGATCAGGAATCTATAAGCTATTAAGGTTCGTCAAAGTGTATTAGCTAGTGCTTTTCATTTTTCTGGTTCAAGTTTATTATTCTAAGATCCAAAGAAGTCAATATAACATTCTTGCAAAGTGAATTGACTAATGTTTTTCCTCCTTTCTAATCATAATCTAAAAAAAAATAGGCTGTAAACGGTTTTGTAAGTCTGTATGATTAAGTAGTTTTAAATAATATATAAAAGTTTACCAGTAATCTTGTTTTTTGTAATAGAAAATTTAAGATTAGAGTATTATAGATTATGAAACAAATGTATATTTTTGAAAACAAGATTCTTTTCGAGTTTATTTTTCTTCTTACTTTAAACATAAGGATACTAAAGTATTTGTAGTTGTAAATAATTTTACGTTATACAGAATGTAGTTTTCTTTTATGTAACCCCTGAAAACAACGATTGAAAATAGTTTACTGTTGCAATTTACTATGAAAATTAAAAATTTCATATGAGTGTTGATCACTTAAATTTCATAGTAAAAAATTTAATCAAGTGATCTGCGTGATATCTCGGTCAACTGTTATGATGAAAATACAACTAGCTACATACAGTGTTGTCACTCGGACCGGACTCAAATAGACTTGGACTTGGACCAGACTCGGACAACCAAGTTTGTCCGCTGGACAAATCTATAAAACAACCAATCATATTTATATATAATATTAATATAGATAGATTAAAATGATTTTCTATAAGTCAGGTTCTCAAAAACTTTAATATTAAGTATAAACCGAATTTATTTAAATTGATATACAACTTGTCTTTAAATCAGATTTACTTTCGCTTAACTTTTTTTTTTTCTTGTTTTATAATTTTATTTTGTTTTTTTTTATTAGCTTGTTTTATTAATTAAATTTTTTTTTTTTTCTTGCAAGTTAGTACTTACCGGAAAAACAGATAAAATGGCACTAGAATGGCGATCTTGGCTTGGATTTGTATAAGAAGCATAATAGTTTTTTGTAAAATGTCTTTTTCTTAACTATTACTTTGTTCCACTAACACATTTTCTCTTTAAATTAGTACTTTGCCAGAAAACATAGAATGTCACCGAGAATGACGATCTTGAGCTGGGCTAGTATATAACGAACGTACCAGTTCTTTTTATTTCATTGTTTTTTTTGTTTCTTGCTTTTGTTTTTGTCACTGACACGTTCTTTCTTTTGTAGTTCATACCTCACCGAGAAGTGTGAATTGGCACCAAGGAACGAAGTTCTTGACCAAAGCTGGTATAATAAATGCACTAGTTTCTTTTTTTCAATATTATTGTTTTTTTTTTTGTTTGTATTTTATTTCACTAATACATTCTTTCTCTTTAGATTTGTACTTTGCCAGGAAACATAGAATGTCACCGAGAATGACGATCTTGGGCTGGGCTGGTATATAATGAATGTACTAATTCTTTTTTTTCATTGTTTTTTTTTGTTTCTTACTTTCGTTATTGTCACTAACATGTTTTTTCCTTTGTAGTTCATACTTCGTTAGGAAGCGTGAATTGGCACCAGGGAACGAAAATCTTAACCAAGGCTGGTATAATGAATATACCAGTTTCTTTATTATTATTATTATTATTATTTTATTTATTTTTTTTGTTTGTTTCTTATTTTACTAATACTTTCTTTCTCTTTAGGTTAGTACTTTGCTAGGAAACGTGGAATGCCATCAAGAACAAAGATCTTGGGCTGGACTGGTATATAATGAACGTACTAGTTCTTTTTTTCCATTGTTTTTTTTTGTTTCTTACTTTCATTCTTGTCACTAATACGTTCTTTTCTTTGTAGTTCGTACTTTGCTAAGAAGCGTGAATTGGCACCAGGGAATGAAGATCTTGACCAAGGCTAGTATAACGAATATACCAGTTTCTTTTTATTATTATTATTATTATTGTTTGTTTGTTTTTTATTTCACTAATACATTCTTTCTCTTTAGGTTAGTACTTTGCCGGGAAACGTGGAATGTCACCAAGAATAACGATCCTGACTGTACTTCTTTCAAGAACACAAAATAGCACCGTAAATGAATCTGCATAGAGAACGTGAAGCCTGAGACAAAAGGAGTATTTGTGGGGCATAGGATATGAATTTAAATATATAAAAATGTTTTTAGCAAAAGTTTTGTAAATAAAAAAAAAATTTTAATAAATAATGTTTTATTTTTAATATAATTAAATATTATAAATAAATTGAAATATAAATAAATGAAATTCATACAGACATGTCTGAAAATGTCCAAGTCCGAGTATCTGAGTCCGAGATATATTACTCAGACATCATCCAAGTGACAATATATTCATGCAGACAAAATTTGGACTCAGATATCGGACAATGTCTGAAAATGTCCAGTCTGCCAAATTTGACTTGGACATCAAAAATAGACAACACTGGCCACGTGTGTCTAATTTAAGTAGTTCGCGTCTAAGCTATTTTACAGATACATACTGTTTATATATAGGCTATGTTCACATAAATCAATTTAAAATAAAGTTATAAAACACAAAAGTAGTTGTGTTAATAAAATTTTGCAGTATAGTTTTTTAAAGTTTATAATCTATTATAAGATTTATAACACTAAAATTGATTTTTCAAAGATCTTTTGTTTTGTCGTTTTTGGTTTTTTTTTTATATGAGTATTGTTTTTTTTTGATGTTAAAGGTGATCTTTTTGGTGACAACATTTTATTAAGTAAGTCAAACAATATATATTATAATAAAAGTATATCAAGCCACTGGGACCTAATTTAATTAGTTTACCCAAAGGTTTTATACTATCTGCTTCGCATCCAGAAAATATATACCAGGTTGGATTCAGATGATAGCCTGGATGATGGTCCGGATGATAGTTTGAAAATAATTCTTCAAATTTTTTTTTATCAAATTTTTTTATTTTTTGCTAATACTAAAATTTATTTTTCAATTAAATAATGATACTTTGAATTTTTTTATCTTATTTTTATTTTTATTTCATTAATGCTAAAATTAAATAATATATAATTATAAAGCAATTTCGCAATTATAATGTATATACAACGCACACAATATAAATAAATTAAAATTTCGAAATATCTTTAGTTTATAATCTTTAACCCTTAATTTAGTTTATTTTTTGTAATATTTTTCGATAAATTATGTGATTTTTTTGTGGTTTTTCTTTTTTTATATTCTTTCATTTCAGATAGATCAATATTTTCCTTCTGATGAGATTTTCTTCTTTGAAATGATATGGGTTGAACTTTAATTTTTGACCCACTTCTAAGATTTGACAGTTGTGATAAGAATGTAGAGCTTTGTTGAAATAGAAAAGATACTAACTTTCTTATTGACAGAAATTCAGCTTTTTCATATCCTTTTTTAAAATGTTTAATGCTAGCAAGAAGCTGGCTATTATTTTTTATTATCTATAATACATTAAAAAAACTTCCCAATAGACATTATATACTCATTTATATCTTCATTGCTATGCAGTAATTAAAATATATTTTGAATTTAATACAAATTATAAAATGAATCTAAAAAATTTATTACAAATCTAATTTCAATATTATCTTTAGATGGCCAATTATCATTTATTTTAGTATTTGACATACTTGTCATTTCATCATAGTGATTACTTTAACTACTAACTATTTCACTAACTCATTTATTGTTAAATGCCCGTAATGATACAAAAAATGTTGTATCTTCAACAATTGTACCTACAATTATATTAAAATTAATATTCTGAGTATAAATCTATAATATAAAACATATTTACTAACCACATACGATATAATTATATTTCACACAATCATTAAGAGAAAGAGCTGGAATATAATTAAAAGACCCTGCATGATATTTTACTGCAACAGCAGCCTGATGCTTGCATAGAGCTCTACCAAGTACAATTGGACATATACATGTTCCTATAGTAGTGTCAACAATATAAAATTTATCAATACTTGCACTTGGTATAGTATAAAGACCAGTTTGGCTATTATATTAAATTTTTTGTAAGTTAATTTGTTGCCATTCAGAACAAAAGAATCATTTTGATATTTTAAGATGACCTGGGTAACAATTTGCAATAGCCATTAGTTGATGTTTATAAAAATGTTTCATATTATTTGTAATAAAATGAAATATTTGTATGGCATTATATGCCTGAGTTCAAAAAAAAATGATATCTTTAATAAGCCCAAAACTTCTTTCAACATAGTTATTTGTATGATTTTCTCGTACTAATAAATTTTGACAATATGCTAGTGCCCATGTAGTTTGTCATTCCCAAAGGTGTAAAATATGTGTTGCAAGTTGAAGATACTTGGTAAAATAATTTTCTTTAAAATTAAAAAATGAAATTTCCATTTCAAAAATAGTTGGCACTATAAGACTTTTTTAAATAATTGCATAATAGATACACAATTATCCTTGTAAATTTTATATTTTGAGTCATATAGATATTACCAAACTGCTTGTAGCATATAAAAAACACAAAGTAATTTGATACAATTTGGCTAGCAGAGTAAAAGAGCATTACACTCCACATATGAGTCATCTGTTATAACAATTGCAGGGCCAAGTTGTGATCCATGTCTATAAAATAAATTTTCTGATAAAATTTCTTTAAGCAGATTAAAAGCACTTTTAATAGTGACTTCAGATTCATCTGATATCAGAAATATTGCTAATGGTAATGCTCCAGTAATACAATTGGTGTAAAGAAGTGATATTGATGTATTAAGCTTATCGAAAGAAGCTAATGCATCAAAATAACAGTTTACTAGCTTGATAGATTTTTTCATGAACTTGCTTTATCAAATTTGTTACAATGCAGAGAATAAAAGGAGTTTGTTTTAAAGAATTATATTTTTGAAGCACTGCTTTTCCATTACCAGAATTGTTGTACAAAGTTACAATTTCTTATAATTAACTAAATATTTCCTCTCTATTTGGATCTCCTAAATGTGCAAAACAAAATTTATTATAAAGATACTTTACAAATTCCTCATCTGGATTTTTTGATCTGTTAGCTAATAGTCGTACTAGTTCATTACGACTTGATACTGATAAATGCAATTTATCCTCATAAATATGCCGTGTAGTAGCTGCAGAATGTCCCACCTTAAATAAATCTATAAATTTATTTTGAGTCTCAAGCCCAATTAGGTAGTTATAAGTAAAATGTAGATTAATCTCAAGTAAATTAGAGTTTTTTAATCTAAGATTAAGTGTTGCTATACAATTTGTGTTTCTGTTACACAAACTATGTGGATTTTTAAGTCCGCACTTACTATTTTTTTGCTTTATTAAGTCACTATGGATACAATGCCTTATCTCTCTAAAAATAATTTTGGCTCCTTTAACTGGATAAGTTCGCATTGTCGTTTTTGATTTTTCTTGAAATTCATCAATCCACTTTAGAGCATTTTTTTTAGTATCAATGTTTGCTAACAAATCAACAACAATCTGACCAATTGTTACATTTTCTGAAGTGATTTTAGATTCTAATTTATTGTAACTCTCAATTTGGTATTTATAGGCTAGTGGAAGTATTTGCTGGAGTGGCATAGGTAGATCCATTATATCTGATAGTTTATTTGGATTCTAAATTTACATAGGTTTAGTTTGTAAAATAGTGAAATAACAATTTGCTAGATTAAAATACATGCCTGTAATAAACTTTGCATTTTTACAAAAGAAAAAAAAAAGAATTTAAAAATAGTATTATTTAAACAACATTTTAATATTTGTATAAATTAATAATGACAATAATACGTAATTAATCAATACATAGTTTCTTTATAGTTCTGATCAATCTATCATTCTGATCTAATCAGCTGGACGATCATCTAGAACTAACCTAGTACACATTTTCTATGTGTATCTGCTTCCAACTATGAGGTTATTTATATAGTCATCAAATATTTCGCATAATTTATATAGTTATCAAATATTTAAATGCATAAAGTATGTAGTCATAAATTAAAAGCAATTTGTAGTAAGCATGTTAGTAATAGCATTAACAATAGTTAGTCTGTTCAATTTTCTAAATAAAATCTCCTACTTTCCACTCAAGTCTGACCTGTCTGTTACAAGTATGCCATGCTATCAGTAAAACAATATCATTGTACGAGAGTTATTAATTCTAAATCTCCTATTGCTATAGAGTAAAATCTAATTCAGATCTTTTTGTTAAAAAAAATATTAATGAACACAATGCACTGTGAGTCTGTGATTTGAGATCAAATATTAGATCAAATCAAATCAAATCAAATTGATTACCTTTGATGCATTAATTGTATATATAATGCAAATTTTTATTGAATAATTACATGGTGTGACAGACACTATCACAGGATCTGACAGATTTCAAATGTCTAGAATGTAGTGTCCTCAGCTATGCTTTAGACAATTAAATAAAATTTTCTTAAACTTTGAGCAAAGATTTTTTTATTTGAATTTTATAGATCTGTAGAACTCAAATAAAAAAAGTGTTTAAATTTGGCTTGGTATTTGTAAAGATATTTTTACTTAAAAACTTAAACCATCTATCAAAACAAAAGCTGTAGCATAAATTTGAGTGAAGCTATCTTATAAAAATACTAAATTAAATTTATTTGAATTTTATATCTTTCTAAAATTCAAATAAAAAAAAAATTCATCAAATTTGGCTGTTTTAAAAACTCAAGTCTCTCAAATAGAAATTTTTCTCAAACTTTGAACAAATATAACTTGACAACTATCAATCAAATTTTGATAAAATTTTTATTATTTGAATTCTACATATATAGAATTCAAATAAAAAAGGAATTTTATCAAAATTGATTTGATGGTTGTCAAGATATATTCATACAAAGTTTGAGAAAAGTTCTATTTAATTTTTTTAACTTTGAGTGAAGGTTTCTTGATAACCACTAGGCAAATTTTGATAAATTTTTTTTTATTTGAATTCTATAAAAAAAGATCATTAAATTTTGCCTAGTGGTTGTTGATACTGTATATCTTTACTCAAAGTTTAAAAAAGTTTGGAACATGAAAATCAAATTTCCAATTTTCAGATTTACAGATTCTCAGTGATGTGTGATCTACAAAATTTGATAGACACTAATTTGAAAAGAGTGATAAATAATATATATATTTATTTGTTTGTTTAAAAAAAAATTTATGTTTTTTTCTTTTTTGAAATTTTAAAATTGTTTATTTTTTAAAAATTCTTTAAAATTTTTTTAAGTTTATAAAAATTCTGATTAAATCAGATCTTATTTTGCTATATTAAAGCAATTATACAATAGAATACATGAATTCATTCTGTTTACTTTCACGCAAGACACATAAATAATTTGTGCATTCAGCAGATAAATGACATATTTATTTCAGATTTGAACAACTTTAAACCCTGTTTTAAAAAGTTTATAAATTTCATATGCGTATACTCCTGATTTCAAAATTTCAAAAAAGAAATTTTTTAAACTTATTTTCGAAATAAGATACAGGTGTTTTCATAAATTCTGTGACATTAACCGAATAATTTTTTGGCCAATTCGATTATGTTTGTGATTCTAGAATAATTGGTATATATGTCGTGCGTCAGATTAAAACTTGCGTCAGATTGCAATCGGCCTAAGTTAGATTAGGGTTAGGGTAAGATTTCGGTAAAGTTAGGAGTTTTTTTAGGCCAATTATTGCCGATCATTTAATGTTGGTCAATTGATTGCAATCTGACGCAGGTTTTAATCTGACGTACAACATATATAAGTTTCGTTTGAACATATGTTTGATGTGTTTGTACAATATGAAAATTTATGGAAAAGACTGATCTGGTCAACCGATAAATCTTGTCAAGTATTTCTGAGATATGTATTATTAATGCACATACAGTAAAATATACACTTATTGCCGAAATCACAAATTAATCAAATCAGCTGAAAAATCATTCGATTAATTTTTTTCAGGTGTCCCAGAATTTGTGAAAACAGCTGTAATTTGAAATTTTATGGACGGGTTTCAATATTAAGGATGTTCATAAATTTGTGTAATGTAAACCCATAATTCCCTAAGTGTACGTACGTTTATGATCGGTCCCCGAGCCGAGGTGTGCACTTAGGGAGGTCTATATTACAGTGCTTTTCAATCATCAAAATTTTGTAGATCACCGGAAATCTGGAAATCGGCAAATTTTGAATGAAGGTAACTCGACAACCACCAGTCCAAATTTAATGAACTCTTATTTATTTGAATTCTACAGATACGTAAAATTCAAATAAAAAAAAGTTCATTGATTTGGCCTGGTGGTTGTCAAGAAACCTTCACTCAAATGTTAAAAAAATTAAATGAAATTTTTCTCAACAAATATATCTTGCCACCAAGCCAAATTTGATCTTTTTTTTAATTCGAGTTTTACATGTTCGTAGAATTCATATATATATATATATATATATATATATATTAAATTTAGCTTAAAATTTGATGATATCTTTGCTCAAAGTTTAGAAATTGTCACAGCTTCTATTTTGATAGATGTTGAGATTTTTAAACCTTTGAGTGAAGATATCTTGACAGCTCATCAAGTCAAATTTGATAATCATTTTTTTTTATATGAATACTATAGAACTTGAAATTCAAAAAAAAAAAGAAAAAATTTCATTGAATTGACTTGGTGGTTGTTGAGATATCTTTGCTCAAAGTTTGAGAAATTCGGTCGCAATTTTTATTTTGGGAATTTTTTAAAATTTCTGAAAAAAGATATCTCAGCAGCCACCAAGCAAAATTCGATGATTTTTTTTTATTTGAATTCTACAGATTCATAGAATTTAAATAAAAAAAAAAGTTCATTCCAGATGGGGAGGAAACCCCATACCAGATCCAGTCCTCGCAAATGTAATTAAAAATAGAATTGAAAAAGAAATAAAAGATGGAAGCACTATATAAGTGTTTCTCCCTGTAATTATAATATTTAAGTATTAAATAAATTACGTCTCCCAGCGTCCCTCTCTAGAAGGGAGTTAAAAAAAAAAAGTTCATCGAATTTGACTTGGTGGTTGTCAAGATATCTTTGTTCAAAGTTTAAAAAAAAAATTAATAAATATGATACAAAAAAGGACGTATTATTTAGTTGCACAAACAACCGGATCTTGTATATTCTTGATAAAATATTTAAAAAAGCGAAAATAGAAGAAGAATTCGGGACTTTTATTCGTTAGCAAGAAATTTAGATTTATCTACAAAAAAGCCTTAAATTTAGAAAATTTTGAAGATTTCCGTGTGATGGTTAATGATCACAGTAAATTGAAAAGCGCTGTAATGTACGTACCACTAGAAATTTTGATTTAGCATAACTACTAAAAATTAATTTATTTCCCACTTTAACATACAACTATAATTTTTACATTTTAACACATTACTAAAAGGTGTGAACGGTCGTAGATCACCATGTCATATTTTCCAGATTTCCGAAGGTTTCAAGACCCGCTCTAATCAGGAGGTTTAATTTTTACTAATTTAAATTTCCAAATTCTTCAATTTCTCACATAGGTATATGAAATCGTTGTTCACACATTTTTGAAAACGGCTGTAATTTATTTAGCAGTTTAACATATCACTAGAAATTTATTTCCCATTTTAACTATAATCGAAGATATCTCAACACCTACCTGGCCAAATTCAATAATCTTTTTTTTTGGTTTAATTATAGAGAAAATTAGAATTCAAATAAAAAAAAAAGTTCATAGAATTTGGTTAGATAGGTGTCGAGATATCTTCGATCAAAGTTTGAAAATAATTTTCAATGCACTTCTATTGGTAGACATTGGGAAATTTTTACAACTACTTAGTTAACCAAACCGAAATATTGTACGCTAATAGATGACTCACTAGAGAATCGGTAATTGACAAGGAATCTTTGGAATTCTTATTTTTAAAGTAGGAGTTTTAAAAAAAATGACGAAATTAAAGGAATTCTACAGATTTTCCGTGTGATGGATGATCGACGGCTTACAGTAATTTGAAAAGCACTGTAAGTTGGCCAAAGATCCTTCACAGCCAACTTAATAATACTAATTTTTGAAGTAATATAAAAAAAGATCATATGACTCAAAAACTTAAACCAAAATAACTATTGTACAAACATATGCTCTTTGTTTGAACTATTTTGAGCATACAACATTGTGGCTATTGAATATGGCATGTGGCTTGAGCCCTTAAAAGTTAGAGATAAAAATTTCATAGAAAAAAAATGAACGGTTTAAGGAATAATAGCTAATTAAAAATATTTTAAAAAAGTATGCTAGATAATTACTTTTCAATTACCAAAGTCATATGAATTAATTCTCTTTGCTAAAAATATTGCAGCTATTTTTATGAAATTTGGGATAGCTAAAAAAAAATTTTTGATGATTGAATCGATAAGTTACTAAGCTGCCAAAGTCGGCTAGTATCAATTCGGCGTAGTGCCCAGAATTGGGAGAGCAATAAGTGAGCATGTCAAATGAGTTTTTGAAGGGTTTCGAGTTTAATGATAGTTGGACATTAAGGAAAGTATAATCATTAAAGTGATCGATATTATTCTGTTAACACTTGTTGTTACTTATTGTTCTCCCACTTTATTAATAGAAGAATCACTTTTGTATATTTATAACATTCCTATTCTACACCCGATTAGTTATAATACATTATTAATCAAAGAAGTGTAGTAATAATCTATGACAAATTATTACGATAAATGGAATCATAGAGTATTCCCACCACATGATTATGATGTAACCATATATACTGTATTACAGTATTAACAAATATTCGCTCTACTGAAATTTCAACTGCCGAATTCTGTAATAAATCAATCTTATTAGGAACTAGACCAGACTGATCCACGAACCTCAGGAAAATATCGGTCTGAATCCTCCGATTGATCATCAAAAATGATTAATTTAACCACGATTGTATCGATGATCAATCGGAGAATTCTCAAATTCCACAGATATTTTCCAGTTCACACTACAACTTGGCGCCGATCATTCATGTTCATTAATTTTAAACCTCTAAAAAGGCCAATGCGAACTTTGATTATCCGGAATTTAGTGATATCACAACTTAGTGAAGCTCACTCATTTTAAACTCCTAAAAGTTAAAATTTGATTATCTCGAATTAAATTCTTGCGAGATTTTAGTCTAAACGCATTTAGTTGATTTATAAAATGCTTTAAAAGGCAATAATCGAACCTTTATTAAGCTTAGTAAAATTTGTAGATGTTTCCTTTTAACTTTATATTTCATTGTATATACTTTGTATGCATATTTAAGATAACATTCCAAAAAAGTTTTCTAAGTTAATCTTATCTAGGAAATTTTTAGTTATATATCAATGACACTTGTATTATTAATAAATTAAAAAGTAAACAAATAGCATACTTTTATTATGAATGAGTGGAAAATAAAAACAACTATTTATAGATCAGCTTCAATTTTATCAAATTATTATTTACCAAATTTGGCACTTAATAACCCTATAGTAACATATACAATACGTAATGTTAATAAGATATCATACAATCATATACATTATATCACAGATCAGATTTTTCTTGAACTGGGTTTGAATCTAATAAATGATAACCGATAAACATGAAAGCCCGCAGTCTCATTTTCTCTTGGTAGCACTCTATACATTTCAGGCTCATACTTTTATTCTTACATCATCCCATTAAAAAAGTTTTACATCTTACCTTGTTTTTATTCATTTAATTCTAATTCCAATTCAGCAATTTATTATCATGTATTATCTCTCATTGCGATTATTCATTCATCGTTACATCTGTCAATACCGGCAATAATTCTTTTGTCATGCCGATTTACGCGTATAGTTATCTTTGAAATCTACGTACGTACGTACATATTAGAGCGTCCAGCTTACTGCCTGCATAGATTCTGCACAAATATGTACAAATTCTGATTCTGATCAAAAAAGCTGAATAAGCATAATTATCATTATTAGTTATATAAATAATTATATATATAATTATTAATAACATAACCAATCTTAATTGTATTGGTTAAACAAATTATGCAGAAATAGCTGAACAAAAGTAGTAATTTAACGGCTTAAAAAAGCAGATTTCTGGACACTCCCAATGCATATATAATTAAGAAATATCATAGGTAAGCAGATTTGTCATTAAGAACTGAAATCATTTAACCGCATTAATTTTTACCTCATAGTTTAGGCTAATTTAGCCTAAAATTTTCGAGCATGGTATTAAAACCAGTTAGGGTTAAACTGCTATGCACGGTTAAAACGATTAATTGTTAAAATTTTTTTGGGAGATTCAATTCTGATTGCAATATATATATATATATATATATTATTATTATTATTATTAGAAATAATACTAATCTTTATTTTTTAGGGTTAGGGCGCAGTTTTAGGATTAGATATAAAGGTTTAAATTTAGTTGGGTTTTATCATTCTTACTTAGAACCCCTAACATTAATTACGTACGTACGTTTTTGAGATACAGCACCCCGGTGTTGGTCACTACCGGTTATGGTTAGCAAATTATTATTATTATTATTATTATTATTATTTTATTATTAATTTATTATTATTATTATTATTATTATTATTATTATTTATTATTATTATTATTATTACGTATTATTATTATTTATTATATATAATTAATTAAAAAATTTAAGCCAAAAATCAAATACGTAAAACAAAAAATTAAGCACGGATGTTTAATTATAAAAATTCAAGGTTTTCAAAATTATCATAAACTACAATTCTATTAGCATTGGTATTTGAATGTTTGAATTAACATCGTTATGAAAAATTAATTTTTATTTGGTGACTAATTCTGATTGGTTAAAAAGTATTAGAATATCGATTAATATACGTTAATAACCTTCAAAGTCATTTAGACTTTGAAATGAACAATGGATAGTCATTTATATGGGCCATCTGAGTTGAGCTATTTTAGGTCATCTATCATCATTGCTAACTTCAACTAAGATTATATGAGTAAAATTCGGCTTGAATAATTCGCAAATATATTTGCTTACTAACTATACATGTGTGCCTAAATTGCCCATTTAATAAAAAATAATTATGGTATTTAGTCAGCAGAAATTAGTCTTTATAATTACAATTTTAATTTCATATTTTCCGAAATTATTACCGAAATTTTTTGTAGCTCTAATTAAAATAATCGTTTATATAGTAGTGTAATTATTTCGGTGGATTTCGTGTAGCAATACCGAAAAGGTTGCTAAAAATACTTTTTTCAAAATAATTTAGGCATATATCTATATTTATCGAAAAATTTGAATCTTATAATAAACCTAGAGAATCCTAGAATGAATAGTCCCAGAATAATAATCTCAGAATAATAATCCTTCTTAGAATAATAATCTTAGAATAATAATCTTAGATAATAATCTTAGAATAATGATCTTAGAATACGACACGCATGCATTTAGATAGAATACATTACCGTTTATCAACTAGATATAAAAGATAAAATTAAAAAATAACTAGACATATGATTGGATCAAAATCAGATGCTGCTGTTGTAAGCAAATTATCATGCATGTATGCGTTACATAAGATAAAAATCGTTGACTTATTAGTTAAAAGAGTTAATGCCGAATAAAAAAATAAAAAAATAAAAAAATTATAAATACAATTGATGCAATTATACGTAATTAAATGTGGAGAATAACATAAATTCCAACTTTCATTTCAAAGGCTTTTTACAAGGAACGTTTATTACAGTATAGTTACTATTATACAAATCTTTAAAAATCTATAAATAACCGGTAATTATAAATAGATTTGTTCATATGAACAATAAAAATAATAAATAAATAAATAATTTGAATTTGAATTACTGGCTTGTTGAAAAAAATATGTAATTTAAATTCTTGTTTAAATTTGTGTAAAATTTTTTTGTTATTATGAATCTGTTATTTGACATATAATATGATAAGAATATTAAATTCGATGTTTTTTTTTGTTTCAAAAATAGATTTTTGGCTTGGTTGGACATAATTACTGTAGAAGTAAACAATAATAAAGTCGAAAATTTTTCCAGGAATAAAAATCATGGTTAATATACATGCAAAAAATTTACAAAAATGGTAAATTAACATTGTTTCATGAGGTAATATACTGTATGTGTCTACTTGCACATATCTATTGTACGTACGTAACTGGTAAGTAGGTACTTACGTACGTACGTGCCTTCTATAGGTTTTTTCCAATCTGTAGTCAAAATTATAGGTAGCTTTTTAAGGACACGTGGAGAAGGACAACGTAGATCAGAAATGCACTGTTTACCATAAAAGGAAATGAGTTAACAACAAACATGTACAGAAAAAGTGGTTGTTTTCTACAATTAAATTGTACGTTTGCAACGTTATTTATGCGAATAATTAATAATAATACTAACCAAAAAAAGGGATACAAACCGAAAGAGTTCTCTCAAGTTACAAACGTTAAAAGACTATTGTGTGACAGTTTTATATCTTTATTTTTGGGAGGCGACTGTTTCGAAAATCACGTCGGAGATCAAAACTTGTCATTTAAATAATAAAGCAAACGTTAGTTGACGCATGTGATGTATTTGTGCATGTGACTCAAGGAAAGCTATAAATAAACGCATTTTATTTGCCTTTTTTGTGATACTTCATTATGGGCCGTAACAGGTTAGACGAAATGTCGTGTTTAACATCATTTAAAAAGTTGTGTAATAGAAAAAATGTTTGACCTTTTCTAGCCATAATAACATTAATGATACATAGAAGCTCGTGTTAATCTTTGTCGTTAAGGATTCTAATAAATTGCGGACTTTTGTTCTCGCGCATTTAAGTCGGAAAATATCCGAATTATTTAGAAACAACATTCCTTTCTTTTTTTTTATTTTTCTTTTTTTTCCTTTTTTTTATTTTTTTTTTTACCACACGCCCTATTAATAGATTTTTGTTTAATCTTTATGAACACAAGAATTTGGTTCGGAATTCCATTTGACAAGTACTTAACAATATGGGAGAGTAATTGATCTTTTTGGCATAGTTGTATGCACTGTTGCCCGAAGGCTGTGACTTCTAATTTGATTGATGTTATGCCAACTGGTATATTTAGAATCGAACTTATTCGTTTATTTTGGATTTAAAATTATAAGATAAATTATTATTTTTTTTATATTACAAGTTTTTTTAGATTACACGTATTTATACTGTAAACTTGTGATGTTTCGCATGATTTTTTTAATACAAAATTATACAAAAATATACAAAAATGGGTTATGCCAGATAATCCTGGTACGTAAGTACGATATGTAATCAAGTGCTTATATTTCCATATTTCAATTCCGATTATTATCTTTATATAACGATATATAATATAAAATTATTGTACGTATTATATTAATTTCTAAAAAAGGAATTTGATCTTTTCTATTTTTAGACGAAAATCATCCAAAAGTATTATAAATAAATTCATTTATTCATTTTCCACTAAAAATAGCTCATTTTATTACCTTCAAATTTTCACCGACTTAGGTTGTATGTACCCGTTGATTCGTGCAATAATTGCAAGAATATCCATATTGATATCCCACATTCCAATAATACAATTGCTTTAATCTCTTATATTAGGCTAATAAATTTTTTTAAATTTTTTTTTCCTTTTTTTTTTTTTTTTTTTTTTAGTGTAATTTATTAATTTAAAAATTATGCACACAATATATGTATACAAACAAAACAAAAAAAAAACTTACATAAAACGTCAAAAAATGTATATTTTAAACTCTTGTTGCGTTTTATCTATTAGGCATTTTTATGGACGCTTTCCTTTTAAACCACCATATATTTTTTTTACTCGCCTAAAACATAATAATGACTCAAGTAAAAAAATTAACAAGTAAACGTGCAGAGGCCCAAAAAAAGATAAAAGTATTTCAACGTGGGGAACAAAAGATTAAACTTGATATCCATAGAGAGCGTCCAATTTTGCCTCCCCTACCTCTGCCATATCCTCCCGCAACTCGTGTGGAAAAAATTGTAGAAAAGCTTATATCGAAACCTAAACTGGCGAGATTTCCCAATGCTTTTATTATGTATAGAAATGAATACGTTCAATTTTTAAAAGCTAGTGGCCTTAGTTTTCCTATGACAGAATTATCTCCAATGATTTCTTATTCTTGGAAACATGAACCTCCTTGTGTAAAAGATGCTTACACTCAAATTTCAAGTGAAGCTGAAAGATTGTATGTTCAAACAATCGCAACACCAAAAGATTCTAACAACCAAAACCAAGGTTGTGATTTACTTTCTTTACCTGAGAATGATCAAGATAACGATAATCCCCCTTCTGATATTGATCCTACTTTTCAAAATGAAAATGAAAGTCAATATCATGATAATTATCTTCATGATTATAATACTTTTCTTGGTATGCCTTCCTATTTTTTGGAGCAATGTGAAAATAGTACAACTGTGCAAACAAATTCTTCTTCATCTGAGTCTTCATGGCTCACTGAAAGTTATGAACTTTCTACCAACGACACACAAAATTCTGTTGAACAAGGTAACAACGATGATACATTAACAAATCAAGGACAACATGCAATTTTTGATGGTCAACTTATTGATTGGACCAACCTAAACGAATCTTGCTTACCCGTCTCTCCTTCACGTCGTTGTTCTGAATCGAGTATAAATTCTGATTTGTCATCTTGTGATATGATTCATTTAATGAATGAAACAAATATGTTAACGATCAATGAAACTTCACCTGCTCCGTACATTAATCAAATATTTCCTGAAAATCTACCATTACCAATTTTCGATAATCTACACGGGCAATTTGATGATCAATCCTTCTTTACACCTTCTTTGGATACTGACTCTCTTTCTAGTCAATATGATTCTAACCCGCAAACGCCCGCTTCACCACAATTTTCTGCTTCGTCGATTAACGATAAAAATAAACACGAACTTTCCGAAATTACAATTGATATATATTCTGCAATTGATTGCGCTCTATCGTCGTTCAAACTTAATGCGAACAATGATTATTAAATCGTCTTTTAATATATACAAAATATAAAAGCAATACGAAGTTTTCACGGTAACGCAATCACAAACGATCTTAGATTTTATTTTTTTTCTATGCATTTTTTTTTAAAAAAAATTGAACAATTTAAATGAATGTCGTCTTTACGTGACGCATCGCAAAAGTACAATAGATTTAACGCAAACACAAAAATTTAATTTTTTTTTTTTTTAAAAAAAAAAATCTTTTTTTTTTAAAATTCATTAGTTTCGATTCACTAATTTTTTTTTATAAAACATTTTCATTCGAATACTACCTAAAGAAGAACTTAAATTTCGTTTTTGTATAAATTAAATTAACCTATCGTTATTTTAAATATCGGTACTTTTTTGTACATAAAAAAAAAAAACAAAAGAAAAAAAGAAAAAAAAAACAAAAAAAAAAAAAAAAAGAGAAACGGGGTTTTGATATACTTCATTTTTTTTAATATAGACAAAAAAATTCATACGAACATATAAAAAGCTACTATGCTAATTTTTTCCAATTTGTAAATTTCTTTCTGCTAAATAATATATGCAAAAAAAAAAAATAATAATTACGTTTATTTTTAAGGTTTAAGGTTTAAATTACTAAAGAAATTAATACGATCTTAATTTATTTTCTAAAGTCATATTACAATAATAATAAAAAAGTAACGTACTAAAGTATCAATTTTACCGACCAAAATGTAATACTATATCGATATGTTTAAGTTCATATACAAAAAAATTATTTAGAGTTAGATAATTCTATATCAGTATACAGTGAGTATACAAAATATTTTAGTGTCAACCATTTCGAAAACCGCGATAATATAAATATAAATTATAAATAATAAATATAAAATAATAAACATTCCTTTTTCTTTAGGATATTATTAATTTTTTAACAAAGAATGCACATACATACGTGGGGAATTCAAGTGATACAATAATAAATTCTTGTCACAATAAAATGCAAAAGTTTCTTTCTTCTCCTATATCATTTATTTACCTAATACTTTTCTATTGTTATTCAAATTTAAAATTTTGTTCGGTACGTGTTTAAGTAATTTTGGGTATCGGCAAAAAGTTAATTATCTTGTTTCTTGTGTAAATCATACTGTAAGGGAGGGATTCTAATACAAACAAGGTTAAATTCTAAAAGAAATCTAAAATAAAGTCTTACGTAAAATAGTGATTGATTTATTTATTTATTTTAAGAAATAGTTTGACATAAAGATACTGTAATCTGGTTAAAGTTTTATCGGAGATTTTTTTTGATATCAAGATCTCGACCGATAAGATAGTTCACTTCCAATGCTAAAAAACTAATACAGTATCATCAAGAAATAAATTTCACGTGATAAAACAAGTATCGGTATAATTTGATAACGATAAGTATAGTTTTTGTTTACATTTAACCAAAAAAATTATTTTCATCGAATTCCATGATGGAACTTTTATTTTTCTCATGTGATTGAATTACATCATCATTAAATGTAAATTTTATACGTATACGTATAAAAATTTTTATTATTAATAATCTTATCTATACGTACACACACTATCGCTATGCAGAATTGCAGAATTATGTCAACTTCTAATATAATCTTAATAAGCCACATGTCAATGACCTATCCGAACATACCAGACTCAACATTTATGTGCATACAGCACATAATTACGAATAGTACGTACGCACGTACGATGCGCGTGTTTTAATAAGATTTTATGAAATTCGATAAACCTAACATTTTTGTGTAATATTAATTTGCCAGACTTTATTATTTTTCCGTGGTAATTATTAATCTAAAAATAGCGTGACATAAATAACTTCGTATCATATAAATAAAATCTACACTATGCTGAAAAATAAAGTCACAAACATATTGCTAAATATATATGTACATTACATAACAGTACGTACGTATGTACGTATAAAAAAACTTCTCGAGATCTTTTGAAATTATACATTCACTTAAATGGTATAATTTCACGAATAAACAATAATATATGCGTGAAGAACTTTGACGAGCTTCATTACTGCATTACCTTGCTCTGCGACATTCCTGATCATCCCGATGAGAAACTCGGCCCGGTCAACCGGCGGACCTTTTTGCTGGCTTAATTTTCCTAATCAGAATTAGTCTTCATATTTATACTAAACGTGTAAAAAGTCCTCAGTTAGCTCCTTGCTAAAATTCTAATAATACTAGTCTTTGTTCTTTTGTCTTTGGCTTTTATGTTAATATTCTATGTTGATTAAATGTTTATGCATATCCTATCCTTAGGAGAATACCATTTATTATGTAATTTAAGAGGGGTAGTCTACCACGTCTATATATATGTATATAAATTTTTATGATTAAAGGAGGCCTGATCTTTTAAATAAAGAGAAATTACGTAATGAACGGTACACCCTTATATTTATTCGTTATTTACCAATTTTAGCCAGTGATCCAAAATCCACATCCGCTTTAAAATCCGATCCTGCACGGATATAATTCTTCGAGTTGACGTAAAGTCAAAGAGCTAAGCCTGGTGATGCGCCTCGTGAAACCATCAATCGGAATAAATCCAATTCCGGATGATCAAAGGAGGTGAATATGATCTGAATGACTTTCCACAAGTAGTAATCACTAACTTAATAAAGGCGGTAATGAGAAGAAGATAGAAACCAATCGGGACCGGTCATCATAAATGTGAATATCTATATAGGCAGGAAACCACCGACCAGCGCTATTTCTGGGGATCGTCTAAAGCCAGGTAGTAATTTATATCTATCACGTGATTTAATTTGCAAATTTGGAGGGAGGTCTAAATCAAATTGTTACTAACAAATCTGTAATTAAAATCACGTGATTCATATAAATTACTATATACTTGGCTTTAGACAATCCCCAAATTGTTAGTAATCAATTTAAAAACTATACCCGGCTTTAGACGACCTCTATTTCCGGGTGCACATCCCATTTCAGTTTTAATAACGTATAATTTGCAACTAATATAATCTGCATTCATCAAATAAAATTCAACTCCGGTATGTCAGACCGGATATAAAAAACATTCGTGCAATGCTTTTTGTTATGAAAAATAATACTCGGATATGTCCGGATCATCCTATAATTTATGATTATCTGTCGTGTAACCATGTAATTAACCATGTAATTAACCGTTATTTGTAATTAAAGCCGTGGAACTTGATCCAAACTTACTGTATGAATTGGGATTTGGGACAAATAACACAATTTGTACCAATAATTATAACTATTTGGACGCGGAAATCTTCAATCTTTGTGATTAGATAAATTGAATGATGAGGTTACATAGAATTTGAGCCAATAATATATGATATAATGTGATTACTAGGATTGAAAAGTGATTATTTGCCAGTGATTGTAAAATTACTTATGAGTTACTTATCAGTTATCAGTTTTTATACGCTGTTCATGAGTAAAGTAACCAAAAACAACCCACATATGGGCAGAAATTTTGATTTTAGTGATTCGAATTTTAATAATCGCAACATCATATTATGTGATTTGAAGCAGGTTTCACAATTAAAACAAAAAAGAATAGTTTGCTTTATGCTTTCATAGGTCATTTAAATTTCGAAAATATAAAATTGTAAGGTTTAAAGAAAAATATCGTGTTTAAAAACACAGCATTCCTAGCACAATCATACGCAGAACTAACGAAAAATACTGTCAACAAACATCTAATAAAGATTTTTTTTTTATAAAGGTATATATACCTTGGTCATATAAAGTTTGATATAACCTAAAATGGCCAACACTGCTATAGTAAGGGATGCTTATTCATGGTAAAGATTAAAAATGCACGGAACTAGGTTTGGTATTAAGTAAACCTAGTTTCGGTATATTTTTGTTATTTATTTTTTATATAAAGAGATGATTTAAAAAAATATATTTGTTTTAAAATAACGCACATGTGCGCACTCTAAATAACGCGCAGGTGAGCGTTATTACGCGCGAAAATACGGTATTCTTAATCCGGCTTGTCTAACAAACTATCAAGTGATCACCTGATCTGAAAATTCTTTTTCATTCATTTGACATTTCTTGCTTCAGTTAAGTGGTTATAAGCCAAAAACCAAAAAATTAGTCGAATATAACTGCTTCGGGACTACCTCATGACTTCGTCACAAACATGTTCAATAGAGTCAAATGCTTTTTTGATAATAATCGATTAAATTTTAAATTTAAAAGTAATTGAACTTTCTTTACATAATTTATTATTGATTGTAAAGTACCAATATAATAAATTGTTATTAGATCCATAATTAAAGTCAAAATTATATGTATCCCACGAACAATGACGTACAAATATAAATATTGTAATCTTTTCATATACAACCTAAAAATTTTGTAGAAATGCGTAAGCATGTCCACTAAACCTTACATTAATAAAATTCATAAAATTAACAAATAAAAAAAAAAAAAATTGTTATATGAAATCTCTTAAATATTGTAAAGTTTATCTTTTACCATCTAACATTATACACATTATAAATTAGTTAATAAACATTGAAACCTTTGTTGCTTTGAATAGTAGAAATAATAAAAACTTCATGCCAAGTAAAATTCTAAAAACCATAATCGCTCCTTATCTGTTATCTGATATGCGTAGAGACTAATTACGTAGTACGTACGTACTGTTTTCACAGAACAGCATAATAACGACAATAACGATCATGCTCACCTGCCATTATAGGTGTTATTCTAAACCATGCATGCATGTTATTTTTAGCACGTACGTACGTACGCACAGTGCAGGAAAAAATTTAAAACCTCAAACTCTTTATATAGAGACACTGCATAAACTAGTAGTACATCGAAATAAATCATCTAAATTATCCTTCTCAATAAAGTGAAGGATCTCCCTGCATATAGAATAAATACGCCAAGAATAACAGATAATATATACTTAATTGTATCTATTCTATGCACACCGAAATAAGCCTCTTACTGAGAATAACTTTGGCTTGTCTCAAACACGTAGTTTATATAAAGTGGTTAAGGTTTTTGGATTTCCTGCGCCGTACGTAAGCACGTACGTAAGCGCGTACAATTTTCGAAATAACGTTCATGGTAAATATTCTACGTACAAACAAAAAAGTCAAATATTTCCTAAATTATTAGCATTAATAAAATGTGTACATAATATTTTATTAAAGTCGATAACTTAAGAAATATTTTATGTTAACTCTACAGGGATGGTATAGTAGTGGTGGTTTTTAAGTTTCTTGCCCAATGCAAGAAATCTAAAACTATAATCTCTACCTCTTATTGATGCAAGTAATTTAGGAAATATTTGATTTCAATATGCCATTTATTCATACTTTGTCTCTACAAAGAGTGATTGCAGTTTTAGATTTCTTGCACCGTACGTATATATTACACACTCCATTATGTTAATTCTAATCCTGACCTAAATACAATGTTACACTAATGTTAGGGTGCATCATAGCATCTCGGTACGTACGTACGTACGTACCAAATTAATCACCTGCATTTAATTTGTTAACAGTTTTATACAAATAATTAACCAATTACCTGAATCATAGCATTTATTTAACCCAGGAATCTCTGGGATATAATAAGAATTTGCAATAATTTTTATAAATGAAAATTAAAATTTGTAAAAGTTTAATAATATTTGGAATTATTTTGACGGCTCATTTCTTTTATTATGTATTATAATAAAGTTAAAATCAAATTTAAAATATAATGATTTAATTAAATGTACAGAGAAACCTCCCCAAATGCACCTTCTCTAAATGCACAACCTTTCTAAATGCACTCTCAAATTCTGACTCAAATATATACTTGACCTCTATAAATGCATTTTTTCTTAATGTTCTCTAAATACATGTTGTTAAAAGTTTAATCTCTATAGTGTGCATTTAGAGATACATGAAATTGTTAGAATAAACCAAATTTTAGGGTTTAAGTCCACAATTTACTTAATTTATCATACTAGACTTAATTATGTATAATATGTTAATGATTAAAATTTTCAGAGACTGAGTCTAGTCTGATATTCTTTTTGCAGTTCTCATTATTGTTTTTTTTTTTTTTGCAAACTATTTTATGTTTGAGTCCTGAGCAATTGATCTCACAATGGTGACTCAGCCCACACAATAAAAAGAAACCCCAGAAACAAACATGGTATACAGCGAAATTCGAAGTTTCACACTGATGAAACGAACATAGTTTCATATTTTATCAATTAAACCTTAAAATACGAAACTGCAAGATGTGACAAACTGATAAAAGGTAGTGGTGCTACTGTAAGAAAGTTGGTAAAAATAGTATAAGGCGGCGAAGCTAAAAAAAAAAAATAGGATGAAACTGAAAAGTTAGTAAGCATTAATGAAAAGTAAATAAGTGTTACAAAGGAAAAAGCTGGAAGTGAATATTTGAGTTTTCACTGTGGCGAACTTATTGATGACAGGTGATATTACTTCTTTGCCTTGAAAATCATGTTATGAGACATATATGATTTACTATGTTCCATAACGTGATTTTCAAGGCAAAGACCCTATTGGTAATAAGTTGCTATAATACTATATTACTTTTTTTTTTTTTTTTTTATCATATTGACATATTTTCCTGTGTTCTATTAATTATTTTTAGAAATGAATAAGGTTTTAATATCCAATATTATTAGCAATAATTTCTTAAATAAACTCCTTTGCATAAAATATATAAAACATATACCTTTTAATATTTACAAGTTCGGTTACGCAAGTTGTAAACCACTATAAGTCTCTCTCTTGGTTGTATCTGTAAAAGAGGACTTTCGAAATCGATCCATCCTAACCAAACACACTGAGTAGGGATGTTATTCTTGGACCAATAGACCATAGCCCGTCATAGGACCGGTTTGAACCTAAGAAAAACCGATCTTATAAATTGAATTCATAATAAAAGACCGGTCTCAGACCGGTCATTTATTATAAATCCAGACCGAAAACTTTTGAATTTATAATAAAAGACTATAGGCCGGTCATATATTATAAACCTTGACTGAAAGTTTAGACCATTGAGTTTGAATTCATAATAAATGACTAGTTTAAACCGGTCTTTATAATTAGAAACTCTAACTATAAAGACCGGTCTTAGCCCAGTTTTCCAGACCGAAAGTTAAACCGGTGTAGTCTTAAGACCAAGCTATAATCAAACCAGACCTAAAAATAGACCGAGTTGGATCAAACCGGGCTGTTAACATCATACACAATTCTTGAAAGAGCGCTTAGATTTGACGAGTGAATAATTTAGGGTTGGTCTATTCTACCTGACTTCGTCAGGATCTAGCACCACAATGCGAACTTTGGACTAACTATATTTACGAAGCAAGGTAATCTAATAAATCTGCTAGGCTACTTAGTAAAAATCGGATGAAATAACTATTAGCGAACTTATCTATTTAGAAGTTCAGCGTACGATATTATGTTTAAAGACGTCCTCTGAGGATACCCCTTATTTATATGTATAAATCTTATAGAATCAAGTTTTAAAATCAATCTCATCAATCTTGTAAAACAATTAAATTCTCCATTAGTCATTTTTTCTTCGATTAGTTCTATGTATTTGATAATTTGATCAATCACCTGAGATGGAAATCGACCGAGTAACTGTGACTTGTCATGGAATCGTCCCATCAGGAATCGCAGGTTTTGATGCAAGTACCCAGAGTGTCAAATTTTTCTGGTCGCGCATATAATATATAAAAATTTTAAAATTTGGAATTATCAGTTCTTAAGATATACACACTGTACTAAATAAGCAGACTCTGCTAATGTCTAGATCGATTATTAATCTAAGGTACTGTACGTACGTACGTACTCGATCTAATATGTGTACCAATTTTTTACATGCTGATTACAATGTTAACGGAACTCAAGATATTTATTTGCACTTATATATTTGTCTATTAATAAGTCTCCACTATACTCCAGACAATAATATCGAGATCAAATGGGGAATGGACTAGAAAAACCACATTTGGCCTTTTCTGACCAATTTCAAGATTTCTAATTCAAATTAAAGTATCAGTTCTTATTTATGTGCAGTACAATTTTATTATAGATTTGAAAGAATTACAGTGCTTTTCAAATTAGCGCGACAAATTTCCTACATCACACATCACGCGGGAATTTAATTGGTCTTAATATCTCAATATCCACCTGGCCAAATTCGATGAACTTTTTTGTTTTACTTGTAGACATTAGTACAGTCAACTATCTATATAACGGATTTTCGGGTCTTATAATTAATTTTTTTGTAAAATCCTTTATATAGCTTTTTACTAATATTTATATAACGGATTTATAATAAATTTTAAAATTTTAAGTCCGTTATATAGGTGATTTTTATTATAGGTCTCCGTTATATAGGTAGTTGACTGTAGATAAAAAAAGTCTATCGAATCTAATTAGGTGGATATCGAGATATCTTCGATCAAAGTTTGAAAACGCACTTCTATTTGATAAACGTTCATATTTTTTACAAAACTTAATCAAAGATATAGGGCCTCCCACAGCGAAAGAAGGGGATGGGCAAAAAAAAATTCAATATCTGGAAGAATTAGATGGATTAGAATAGAATTATTATAAAATTAAAACATCCGATTTTTTGGCCCACTCCCTCCTTTTGCTGTGGGAGGTCCCATATCTCGACACTCGCCTAGTCGAATTCGATAAACTTTTTTTTTTGTTTTAATTGTGGAGATCAACGAATCCGAATAAAAATAGTTCATCGAATTTAGTCTGGTGATGTCGAAAAATCTTCGATCAAAGTTTGAAAACGCACTTCTATATGATAAACGTTCAAATTTTTTGCAAAAACTTTAAGTCGACACTTACCCAACTCGATAAACATTTTTTTGTTTTACATAATACATTTTTCTTACACTTTAATATGCCATAAAAATGCTATTTAATTTAACATACTACTAATAATTTATTTCGCATTTTAACATATGGGCTGCCGTCAATAGAAATCAAGCAGATTGACATTTTAAAAAAAATTAATCTCTTAACTTTTACAACTTATATCTCGATGAATTTTGATGAATTAATATTCAAAAGAAAGTCTAGATCTTAAGCTTTCCTTTGAATATTGATTCATTATGATAACCTCAAAATTCATCGGGATATAAATTATAAAAGTTAAGAGAGTAATTTTTTTAAAAATATCAATTTGCTTGATTTCTATCGACGGCAGCCCATATTACTTAAAGTTGATTTATTTCGCACTTTAACATATTACTAGAAATTTATTTTACACTTTAACATATTACAAATTTAGTTTATTTAACACTTTAGCATACTGCTAAAATTTATTTTGCACTCTGTTTTTTCACTTATGTGTTATAAACTACCAGAGGCTAAGATAGAACTTATTAATTACTATAATCGAAGATGTCTCAACTAGGGATGGGTTCGTAGTCGAACCCATCCCTAGTCTCAACGTGTACCTGGCCAAATTCAATAAACTTTTTTTTTTGGTTTAATTATAGGGCTTATCAGAATTCGAATAAAAAAAAAATTCATCGGATTTGATTAGATAGGCATCGAGATATCTTCAATCAAAGTTTGAAAATAATTTTCAATGTAAATATTTGGGATCTTTGCTAGGAAAATCACCCTTCGGGATTTTCCGATCGAGCTAATTCGGAAAAGCTTAGACCCGAATGCCAGTTCTTATCATATGTAAACCACCTTTTTCTTTATTTATTCGATATTTTATTAAATAAACTGTCGAATCAGTAAAGTAAAAAGATGTTTTACATATGAATAAGAGCCGGTATTCTGGTCTAAGCTTTTCTGAATTAGCCTGATCGGAAAATCCCGAAGGGTGATTTTCCTAGCAAAGATCCCATTTGGTTGACCAAACCGAAATATCTAGATGTCACACTAGAGATTCGGAATTTGACAAGGGATCTTTGGAATTGCAATAAGAAGATTGTCAATTTAATTCGGCGAATTGTATTCAAGCATGTGATCTTGTTCATACAAACGATGTCTATCTGGAATTGAAATTTCGTGTAACAAAAACTTTAATCACATATTTCTCAAAACTAGGGTTTTCTAGTCCATTCCCCAAATATTTATCAATATTTGATCAACTATGGTAATCAATTGTAAGACAAACCGAAATATTAGATATTTAATAGTCACCTGTTTTACAAAATGGTTATTACACACAGTTATGATTACCAAGTTTTTTGAACAACTTTCTAGTGATTTAAACGACCTTCTTAAAAATAGTGATGAATACAATGTTATCATTGAAGTTGGTCAAACTCCAAACAATCAAGTATTTAAAGTACATTCTGTTATCTTAAATTCTCGATGTTTATATTTTAAAAATCAATTAGATGCAATCGCTTATAACGATAACCACGTGAAAATAATAAATCAAACAAATGTTTCTGTTGAGGTATTTGACATTATCATCAAGCAAGTATTATATGATAAATAATTTAAATTATAAAAGTTTTTTTTTTTAATAAGTTTATAATTATATGTATATAGGTATATTTACAATGGTACCATCTGTTTAGAAAATGTTGATACTTCAATCGTCTTTGAACTTTTAATTGTTTCTAATGAATTTGGCCTCGAAGAGTTAGCTAAGCACGTCCAACTAGTTTTACTTAAAAATAATGCATCCTGGTTATGTATAAATTTTTCTCGTGTTTATCAAGCTAGTTTTAAGTATGTTAATTTTGTAGGCTTACAACATCTTTGCGCAAACATTATTTCTATGCATCCAAATATTCTTTTTGATTCTGATGAATTTCTTAATCTTTCTGAAGATGTCTTAATTTTTATTTTAAACCTTGATAATTTACAAATAGATGAAGGAAAAATTTGGGATTATGTTATTAAATGGGGAATTGCGAAAAATCCTTCATTACCATCAAATATTGATCAATGGTCTGATGATCACTTCATGACCTTAAAAAATTCTCTCCAAAATTGTCTCCCTTTAATCCGTTATTTTCAAATTTCTGGTGAAGATGTCTTTGAAAAAGTTCGACCATATCAAAAAATACTTGAACCAACTTTATGGGCTGATATTATGTTAAAATTTATGGCTCCTAATAAAACTACTATAACTTCTCATATTTTACCTCCTCGTAATAATTTACTTTCGCGTAATAATTATCATATTGTTGATGATAGTGGATTAGAAACAGAGTTAAATGAAGCATCTGCATTAAGAAAAAGTGGTGAAACTCATCGTATAATGGGAAGATATGAAGAATCATTAGCAGACTTAACTAAATCATTAGAAATTGAACCAAATAATGCTGTTGCATTAAAAAATCGTGGTGCCACTTATCTTATGATAGGTAGACTTGAACAATCGCTTTCAGATTTAACTAAATCATTAGAAATTGAACCAAATGATACATGGGCATTAATAAATCGTGGGGAAGTCTATCGTATAATGAACAGATATGAAGAATCTCTTATGGATTTAACTAAATCATTGGAAATTAAACCAAATGATTCATTGGCATTAGGAAGTCGAGGTGCAACTTATCGAATAATGGGAAGATATGAAGAATCACTCACAGATTTAAGTAAATCATTGGAGATTGAACCAAACTATGCATTTGCATTAAGAAATCGCGGTGTAATCTACCGCGTGATGGGAAGATATAAAGCATCACTTGGAGATTTAAATAAATCATTGGAAATCGAGCCAAATAATGCATTTGCATTGGAACAACTTGGAATAACAGAATCCTTGCTAGGGTAAATAATAATTTTTACAAACACAATTATAATAGATTGAACCAGGTGAAGCGTTGAAGTTAGAAAGATATATATATTGCGACAATGTGCCTATTCAAAATGTGATTTGAAATTTTATCATCATGAATTATACCAAATTTTGATAAATAAACTAGTAACATGAATTTGAAAACTCGGCATATCAATAATAATGTGTTCTAATGATTCTAGATTCAAAATCGAGTTGTTAATTAAAATCAGTTTGATAGAGGTAACAGATAACTTAATAATTTGTATAATTATATAACAAGGATAATATTTTTTAAACTGTCTAACAAGCAAATTTTCTTATAATTTTTTTTTAATTGCCGGTATTCAAAATTTATTAAGCTTGGCCCTCTTTATTTCTAAACTAAAATAAAAATGAGATATAATTAATAAATATTATATAAAATTTACAATTTATAAATAGAACTGTGAATATAGCATTTTTGCATAGTAAAATTTTTAATGTTAGCCAAAAATACGCATTTTTTGAAAAATTTATATGATCTCAAATCTAATCTATTTATGAATATTTTAAGATTCTTTATAATTTGCTTAAATTAGTTTAAAATAACGAATTTTTATATATTACACTTTAATAATAATTATATAAAACTATTTATACTAAAGAGTAACTTTCTTCAAGCTTAAAAAAGGGTTGTTGTTAACTAAAGTTAAAATTTTTATTTATAATATTATAAAAATTTTACTAGTAAAGTTGTTTTTTAAAACTAATTTATAATTTGTATTAAGATATAAATTTAAATTTAAAAAGTTTATCAAAAATAAAAAAAATAATAATAAAATAAAGTTAGTAGACTTGCTAATTTTCACCGTAGGTGATATCACCTGGTTATATAAAAAACCAATTAGATCACTGGATCTTGTGTAACCAAAACAAAGTAAAAAAAAGAAAAAAAGACAAAAACCTCAAATAATTCAAGGTTGTATTATAAAAACCAAGCTTTGACTTCTAAGCAAAAGATTTTAAAATCAAATTTTATATATATTTAAACTCTTTTAATCTAACCTAAAGCCAACCCTAACCCAACTCTAACCCCTAACTTTAAATTAATTTTACTTGTAATAAACATTTTATAATACTAGGTGATATCACCTAGAGTGAAAATTAGTTAAAATCAAGTTAGTAAACTAAAAAAAATTAAGCTTAAAACAAATTAGTAAAAAAAACAAAATAAATTAGTAAATTTTTTTTAAAAAAACAAATCTGAAATAAAAAATTTTAATCTAGCTTAAATAAATTTAACAAAAAAAAAAACAAAATAAAATTAATAAACTAAATTAAAAAATAAAAACTTTATTTTACTTATTATTAATAGATATAATTTCACTGTATTACTAGTTGTACTATATTGTAATTTTTTTTTTTGAAACAATTCAGCAATCTTGCCTCTACTTTATTAGGCTTATCCTTTAAACTGTCTAGCAGACAAATTTGCTTGCTAAAATTATTTTTAAAAGGTTTTTTTGAGTTTTCTCAAAATTTATTTAAGCTTGACCCCCCTATTTATTGAATAGAATTAAAGATATTTCTTTTATATATAATATATTTAAATTTTATCATTCTATCCTTAATTTTGATAAAGATATTACATTTTTAATAAAACTTATTTTTTAGTTTTACTATTAAAATTCTAAAAAGTTTTTTAAAATTTTATATTTTTCTGATGAGAAATTTTATAGTTACTACTAAATAAAGCTTAAATTTTGCTTAATAGGTTTTAAAAGTTTTAATAATAAAAGTACTGTAATTTTAAATTGTCTACAACTTTGGATTAAGGTAATAGGGGGGTCAATCT
>CAJVPY010000032.1:0-43787 GCA_910591965.1 Dentiscutata erythropus | reverse complement strand
TTGATTGATTTGATTGGTTAATTATCACGGGAAATCACGGGTAGATCTACCAATCATACGAATGTCGTCCTATGAGGGCATGAGGCATGCCTATATAGGCATGCTCATAGAGTCAAAAAGTATACCCATATATTTTTGTGCAATATTGCATCACATGACAGATAATCGACCAATTAAAAATTAGAACTAGACATATGTAAATTTTTAATAAATCATCTATTTATTTATACTTTGTACTCAATTAATAATAAAGATGTGTTCTTTTTTTTTTTACATCTTTGAAATATATTAAGTGCTAATACTTTGGCAAACTCATTAGACAAATGATATACTCTAAAAAAAAGATACTTTGTTAGTTGCCAAACACCACATTTCTTGGTTTATAAATGTGCTATAATCAAATATGATGCAACTACCTATAAAGAATGAGAATTAATATCAAGTTAGCTCAAAAATTTAGAAAACCAATCATTACCAATACTATCTAACCTTAAAAATTATTCAACTTTAAAAAAAAAATGAGTCAGATAAAAAAAAACCAGTTTGCTATATTTAGATAACTCTATTCTATATTTGGCTAGAGAAATTATTTATTCCGAAAATTGCATTGTATACACTAAAGCAGATCTTATCTATAAATGAATAATAATAGTTTTATCAGTAAAAATAGTGTTGAATTGGTTAATGAATCAATAAATTTTTGATGCAAGTTAATTGCTAAAAAATATGTGATTCCTGGGCTGCTATTTTTTAATAATGATTAGTAGTTTTGCATGTGCAAAATTAATAGAAAACAGCTAAAAAATCTTAATTACAAACATCAGAAAATTTTGAAATCTGATTATAATTAGTTGTAGCATTTAATTTATTATAATCGATTAATTTATAATTATTTCTACTAATAATAATTGCTTAAAATCAATCAATTATAATCAATTAAATACTGCAACTAATTATAATTAAGTTTCAAATTTTCATGAAATTAGAAAAATTTTTTTATTAAAAATAGTTGAATGCTTTAGTATAATGAAATACTTCATTATAATGTACTTTATAAAATCATCGATATATAAATATAGCTATCATAAAGAAAATTAAAATTAATAAAAACTTCAAGTAAAAATCTTTTTTTTTACCAATAAAAAAATAAAATAAAACTTCATATAATTTTTATCTATATTGCAATATACATTATACAACTGCCAACTGGTTTTGCCCAACTACTTCCAAGTCAAGACCATCGGTAGATGGGGTTTTATCATTTTGAAGATAAAAAATCGAGTAATAAATATGCTACTAAATGCAAATATTGTTTGGATAATCTTGAGAGCAAGCCAGAAAGACTTCATCAACATGTTCTCAAATGCAATAGCTAGCCAGTTTCTGAAAAAACTAGCTATCTTTAAAAAACTAGTAAACATATGACTTATATTTATAAGAAAACTAAATCTAATCCAGAAGTTCCAGTTGAAATTGTGATCGAATCATCTAAATCGTCCGAATCATTAGTGCAACCTGCAAAACAAGAAAGCATTTTAAATTGGTGTTCTAAACCCATGCCCTCTGTGCAATCTGAAAAACTCTATTTAAAACTTTTAAATGCTATGGTATATAGTAATATTTTATTTAACTTCATTGAAAATTCGTATTTTCAAGATTTTCTTCAAGATTTGGCGCCTAGTTATCAAGCTCCTTCTCTCGATATGATGTGAGGATATAGTTTAACAAAAAAGTTCTTGGACTATTTACAAAATAAATTAAGTACTATGTCAACCTTTACCAATACTATTATATGTCTCAATGGCTGAACTGATATTTTTGGAAATTCGATATACAGGTTTATAATACTTAAAGAATATGAAGAGCATGTCATTGATATCATCAACTTATCTACAAGCAGGCATAGATTGCTTTTTCTCAAGAATAAAACCAAAGAAATTCTTGTTAGAAATGGATTTTGAATATCATTTGCGATTACTTGCATTACGAACAATTCACCTGTTATAGAGTCTATGAAAAATTATTTAAATATAAGTATTTTTCTTATATAAATGCCAACAAAAAAAAAAACAAAAAACTGAAGCCAGGTTTTTTCTTTTGGTGGCACTTGCATAATTAATTTAAAAATACTATACTTATATATGTGTATTTTATTTTTATAGAACAAATACCCAAATATTGTTTCTATAAGATGTTGCTTATATACATTTAATCTAATTGCAAAAAATATTGCTAGTTTTACTAGCATTATTCCTACTTGCAATAAAAATCAGAAGCTTGTAAATTTTTTTACTACTTCACATATATAGAAACGTGTCTTGCAAACCTGGCAAAAAGAACAAGACATCTCTTATTTTTTAAGCACATTCTGTGAAATAAGATGGTATTCTATTGCTAAGGTTTGCTTGGGCATATTTATTTTTGAAAGAGGCTTTCAGCACTGTCTCGAGTTAAGTGAAACTGATAAAATTAACTATCCTGAAATAAAAGAAAATATAAAAGTTATTATTAATGATAAGTATCATTTTGCTAGTAATGATATATTGGTAAAGGTTATTAGACTTGTAGTCGACGTGATCAGAAGGCTTGAATCGAGAGATACGACTTTGGCTGATATTTTTAAGAAATTGATCCATCTTTATCTTAAAATATTAAGGCTTAATATTTCTATTCCTAGTTTAAAAGTTTATGCACTGGCCATTATTGGTAAAAGACAAGAGAATTTTCTGAAGAAATTTATTTTATCGCCCTATTTCTTTTCCCATCTTACAAAAACATTGCTATATCAAATTATATAAATGGTGATTGTCTTCTGCGTGGATGCCTGGAACTAGCAAAGGCTTGGAATTTTAGTAAAAGAGAAACGGGCCTACTTTATAATGAATTGGTTAACTATAAAAATAATAACCCCCTTTTGACAATATAAACTTTACTGTAATATTCAACAATCACCTAGACCCTTTTGAACAGGATTTGCTAATAATTCTCCTCTTCTTTGCTGATTTGCAAAAAAAGTCTTTTCTATCATTCCTCATGAAGCTGCTTGTAAAAGGCTATTTTCTTCTTTAGGCCTCACTAAAACTAAATTAAGGAACTATTTATCTTCTAATACTCTTTCAAAACTTGGACAAATTAAAAACGAACTTAAAAACCTACTGAAAAAAGACAAACCAAAACCCATTTCAATGCCTAAACTTTCTACAAAAACCGTTAATCTATTTTTTGAAGACAAAAATGAAGGTGAAAGTGAGCAAGACAAAGTAGATGAACAAATCAAAGCAGTTAATATTAATAACAAAGATCAGTCTATTATGGATAAATTTTTCAATTTTGCACTATTTGAGAAAAAGCAAGAGCTTTTATTTACCAAACAGACCCATAGTTATTCAACGGCGCAACAAGGTGATACCAAAAATGAAAAATAGTCTATTGACAATATTATAAAAAATCAATGATTTTTTTTTAATAAATAAAGTAAAGTTAAAAAATAAAAGTTAAAAAATAAAGTCAAGTTAGAAAATACTATAAAGTAAAGTTAAAAAATTAATATAAAAATTATCGTTATACCAAATAAAGATATGACTAAATATCATCACTTGTTTAAATTTGATTAGCCGATTAACGGTCGATCATCACGTGTTTCTGGATAGGCATGCCTGATTTTTTACCTATGCCCTAAACCCTACCTCACCTTAACCTTAACTAACAAAAAAATAGTTTGTTTTGATTTATCTAATTTTATGATTTGTAGAGAATATAATAACATTACATATATAATGTATAAATTATCTCTTTTGAATAGGTCCATGTCACTTGCTTTACAACAATTTGTCCAACAGCTATTTTTTTAATAATATTCTTAAAAATATTACTAAAAAAATAGCTGTTAGACAAATTGTTATAAGGCAAGTAATATAGACTCATTTTGAATATAAGTTTTATAAAGTATAAACAGTTTACAGAATTTGAAATTATTAGATACTTCAGGATAAATAAAAATCCGAGTATTATCACTTTTTTATAATAATTTAATAGGAAATAGTAAAATTAGAAGACCTAATTGTAAGTTGGAAATCACTGAAAAAAAATTCATTAATGATCTTTACTATATAGTTTGTATTATATTTGTAATTAAACCAATATTAAATACTCTAACCTTATATTAAGAAAATTCCAAGCTAAAGATTATTGTAGATTCTTTCTGATCTGATTCCAAAGCCCAAATATTTACTAATTAGAATCAATTAAATTATTAAATTAAAAATTCTTTCAAAAATTTTAAATTTCTTTAAACTTCTAGTAAAAAAGTATTAAAATTAGTCTGTGAGTACCAAAATATCTTTAAAAAACATTTCTTTTATTATATAAACTTCTTTGCAAGCAATACTATTGTTTGCAAAAAAATGTTTTTTAAAGATATCTTGGTACTCACCAGACCAATTTTGATGCTTTAACTACTATTAGATATATTTTAACAAGCTCTACAAAAGTCTCTTAAGTTAGAAAAGTGATTAACTTAGTATAAAAAAAAGTTTTAAATATGTGTATGCCATATTTAAAGACTTCTAATTTTTATAAATAATTTGAGTCACATTTTACTATAGTCATTCTCTAGTTGACTGATAGATTACCAATTAATCTTTCTATTTCTAAGCTAAAATAAAAATTTAAGTTATAATTAGTTATTATTATTATTATTATTATTATTATTAAATTTTTAACAGTCTTGCCAGTGCTCAATTTATTGCAACTATATTTAGGTGAGAGCTGAGCTCTCTTGAACAATACATGTATCATTCCTAACCACAAACAGGAAGTTACTGTGATAGTGAGCCTGATATCATCTGGCTGTGATAAATATGCCTATATATGACTTTCGCACCAACCTGTATACAAATTAGATAAACTTTGTCAGCCCATCAAAGCTTTTTCCTTCATATCTCCTTTCTTTACCAAGAACAAAAGAAAGTGATGATTTTATACAAAACCACCAATACTACCAAGAAAACAAAACAAAAAACTAGCTAAAAAAAAAACAAATAAAACGAAGAGGTATTTTTAAAAGAAAAAAAAAGAAGATATAATGAGATATAAAAAAAAGAAACACAAAGAGAAAAGCCCGAGGACTGACAAAAAGGGGAACTACCTCTATAAAGAAATAGCATAGGGGAAACAAGAGAAAAAAAAACAAAACAAGAAATACACTATTATAACCCGTGCTAGGTTTAAGAAAAAATTTTATAACAACTGCAACGTTTATATATTTTGACTACAATATAAAAACTTTAATATCCGACTACTGGCCATCTCCGGATGCCTCTTATGCCAGAGACCTGATCTCAGTCATGTGGAGGACCCGTATCTATAGATTATGTTACGTATTGTATTCACTGATAAACAAGGCACGTGGTTGCATTCCTGGGTACATCTGAATTTGGAAGGTAAACAATGCCGATCTTTTGGAGGGGTAAGCCAAATCGCTCACTTTTTGTCAAAAATTTTGGAGAAGACTGGCCAAGCAAAAAATATCTAGAGAGAAACCACTTGCACCCAAGAAAAGTAATTACATCCATGTAAAGATTCAACAACTTCTAAACCTTCTTCTAAAAAAGGGGTAGGCATTTATACTTTCTTTTCAGTAAGTGATAAACTCTGGGCTTGTTGGCAAGTAGTATATGAGAACTACTTCTAAATGACAAGTGTCATGCAAGCAGTGAGTGATAAACTCTGAAGAAGTTAGCAGGTAGTATATGAGAACTATCTCTAAATAACAACTGCCGACTTATAGCTAGTAGTGTATCTCTGTTTTTTACTAAATACTATTGTGTTTTTAACAAAAAATGTGTTTAGATTTTTGGTACAGCTAATCATCAGAAAGAGTTCAATTAGTTATTATTTTGTAAAATTTGTAATTTAATTTTAATATTATTAAAAAACAAAAATTGTTAAAAATTATTAATATTTTAAAATTTTACTAGAATAATCTTTATTGTATAATTAAGCAAAAAGGTTTATCTTACAATTTTACTTTATTTTAACTCTAAACTCTAATTCTAATCTAACTTTAATCTAACCTTAATACTCTAATATAATCTTAATTTTTATTAGTTTTGCTATATACAGAGGCACAAAGTGTATAAATATATTGTCTAAATTTATTTTTATTAAAAATATTTTATCTTAAATTTAATCAATTCTAAAATTTTATTCAAATTTTTATATATTTTTAACTCCAAAAAAAGAGGTTTACTACTAATTAAAGTTAATATTTTATTTATAAATTTAAAAATTTTACTAATTAAATTTGTTTATTAAAACTTATTCTATATTTTTGTTTTAAAATTATAGAAATAAAAATTAAATTATGAAAAGTTTATTAAAGAGTAAAGATAAAATTTATATTTTAAAATTTTTTTTAAAATTTATAAAATTTTTAGTATATAAACAACTTTATTTATTTTTTTTATAAATTAAAAATAAATATTTTTTTTAAATATATTAAATTAGATCAGATACTAAAGATTTAAAATTTTAATATTCAAATTAAAATTTTAATAACCAAATTTTGTTTGTTAAAATTTATGATTTAAGAAATAATTTCTTAATTATTTTTTTTTATAGATAATAAAATTTAGTTTTGATAGAGCCAGATTTGTAATATATATTTATCTCTACTTACTGAATTTACTAGTTCAAATGAAAAAAATCAGTATTAGTTTACACTAGTTAAAACTAAGAGTTGGACCTAAGTAAAGACTATTCGGGTAATTCATAGATACAATAGATATCTGGTTAAGATATTTGTTAACTGGTAAACCTATTCAAGTAGGTAATTACCAAGCAACAATACTTTTGAAAATAAAATTATAATTGTATAAATTATTTTGGATAATTGATGCACTACCAACTTCTACTATTATACAATTAATCAATGAATTTGTAAAGATTGTGGTATAAAAATTCAGAAGCATCTCTTGAAAAGTATATACTATTATGCGAACTATTTGCTAATTCTAATAGTTTTTGGCCCAAATTAACTGTAATGTGGGCCAAAAACTGTTAGAATTAACAAATGATTTACATTTCTACATAATAGTGATCTGACAAATTCAGGGTATAAGTGAGATTTTCTGGGTCCCATGATCAATCGATCTCTGATCTTGATCGAGATCTTTCTTGTTACATGGATCAATATAAATAAATATACTTTTTTTTTTGATTAATAATAATTTAACTAATTTTTTTTTTAACATTGCCATTTTCACTGTTGTATCATTTCATTGTTGGTTTGGTGTTGCAATTACTATTGTTGCATTTTCACTTGGCATAGATAAGATGTGGTTGTCATTTCATTAGTAGATTTATTATTTTTTTTTTATTGTTATTTCATTGTGTTTTTAATTTTCTTGTACTGCATTTTTATTTGTAGTCTTTTTTTTTTATAGTGTCATTGTTTTGTTATTTCATTGTTTTGTTATTTTGTTGTTTTGTCATTTTGTCATTTTGTTATTTTGGTCATTTTTTCTTTAATGTTTCATTAGGTGTTGTGGCACTGTAATTGATGTTAATAGGTGGGTTAGTATTAGATAAGAGATAGAGTTAGATAGTTGTATTATATTAGAGTAGATAGTGTTAAGGTTATTATTAGTGTGTAAAGAAACAAAAACAATTAGAAAATAAACAAGAATTATTCTCCAAATAATTAGTAGTGGTTGTTCTGGTAATTATTTTTCTGAAAATGAACTAAAATAAATAATTTAAAATAAATAAAATGATTTTTTTTAAACAAAATAAATTAAATTAAGACGAATTAAAAAAATAAATAATTTAAATAATTTTTGACTATTAACCCAACTACCAAAAACTACCATATCTGATATTATGACCTCTATAATTATTATATATTCTCCTCTTTTTATGTCTTTTACTCAAAAAATCATACTATCCCTGAGTTGCTCTCCAATTTCGTTAAATAAATAAGTAAAATTGAACGAATTTAAAAAAAAAGCTAAAATATTAAATAAATAAAAAAATAATTTAATTTAAAAATGAATAATTATTTTTATATTTTTTTAAAATAAATTCACTTTATTTTAATTTTTTTTTAAATTATTTTTGTTATTTTAAATTATTTTATCTTATTTATTTTAAATTATTTTTTTTATTTATAATCCCTAATCTTAACCTGTAAACATATTTATTTTTATTTATAAACATCATTTCTAGAATTATTAGTTTACGATAATTCTCTAATAATATTCTTTTATTAAATTACTAAAGAGTAAGTATAAAGTTCTAAAAATATTTATGCAATTTTAAATTTTACTTTTTTATTAATTCTATTAAATTACTAGCTTGTAAGTATAGAACTTTATATACATATAATTTATTAATTAACAAGTGTATTTTGTTTATAATGATAATAATATATCCTTTTATTTTTATTTTTTTATTATTTTATATATAAATTTTATTTAATAATTATCTTCAATTATATAAATTATTTTTATATCAAACCTGCCTAATACTTTTAATATTAATCCTGCATCTCTACTAGTGATGCAAACCAAATTATTTGAACTGTCCCAAATTGTGTAATGAATAATATCAACCTAATGTGATACTAGTCATCACATAATTTGGGACATTTCAAATAGTTTGGTTTACATTCCTAACTTCTATACTAATCCTACATGGCTATCTAACCCTCCTATTAATTACAGCGCTCTCTATTGATATGACATCTTGCAAAATGTTAAAACATAACAAGATAATGACACCAATGACAAAATGACACTATAAAAAAAAAAAACTCAATGAAATGACAATAGAAGAAACTGTCATTAACAAAATGACAATACAGCACAAACAAATACGACATTGTACTAGCAAAAGCGATGCCTTACTAACAACATCCACGTCTTATCTATGATCAGTACAACAAGTGGCAAACAAACTAATAATAAACCAAGAATAAGACCAATGATAATATTAACAGTAAAAAGAAATGACAATACTAATGACGAATAGTAACACTATACAAATAAAAAAAAAGGTTAGTTAAATTATTATTAATCAAAAAAAAAAGAAGTTATTTATTTATATTAATCTGTATAACAAGAAAGATCCTGATCAAGATTGGAGATCGATTGATCATGAGATCTAAAAAATCTTACTTATACCCTGGATCTATCAACAGTAATCCATCTTATTTGTTTACCCAGGTAATCTGGATAACCCAGATATACCCAGATAATTAAGAAGTTTAACTAACAATTAACCGAGTAAGGTTTTTTTGAACAGGTCCAACTCTTAGTTAAAACTATATTAATGAGCTACTAAAAGTATAATCATTAAACAATTAACAGGCATTATTCATATATTATAATTTTCTTCAAAGCAAAATAACTTATATTGTAAAAGAATCCAACTATTAATTTACATATTAAAAGCAATTTTACAGTTGTAAAAACTTTATTTAAAAGGTTTGGTTGCAAGTTACACATCCTTTAATAGTTTTTTTAAAACCTTACATAATTAATAAAACCATACTATTGTATATATTAAATAACTTCTATTGCATTAAATATCTTGTAAAAAGTATTATAACTTTAAGAAGAGTTTACAAAATTTGAAAATAAAAACTAACAAGTTAATATTATAACTAAAAATAAAAATAAAAATAACAATATTAAACTTTGTGAATTGAGCAATATAATATACTTTTATTATCTCTTACTATACAGTAGATAGTACTTTAACCTTTACTATAATTACTATGATGTAGCATAATGCAAATGATACAACTTGAGTTTATTAAAAAGACATTCTCTACAAAGCTATTTTATTATTACATGATAGATTTTTTTTTTTTAGATTTGCTTATACCCAAAAATTCTGATTTTAGATTACTTTTTTGTATAAATACTTGTGTAATGTTGATTCCAGAAATCATCAGATTCAAATATCTCCCATACTGCTGCTAAATATGTTAAATATATACTATAAAATCTCGAAATAGTGGGCATGAGTGTTATTTCGAAACTTGACCTGAATTAAGCTTAATTTAGGCCAAGTTTTGAAATAATACCCATGCCTACTATTTTGAGATTTTATAGTACTAACAATTGTTGGCATTCTGCAAGTATTCTGCAAGCATTTTGCAAGTTTTGTCAATATTTGGTTAGTTAGCTAGCTGAAAATTGACAAAGTACCAACAAAATGCTGACAAAAACCAGGATATATTTAGCATATTTGGCAGCCTATTAATATATTTCAACTAGTATGAACTGACATTGATTTTTTATTTGAACTTATGAAAGTAAAACAACTTTATTTTTTTTAGGCTAATATGTAACATTGTTAGCAATTTAATTATAGCTATATAAAAAATCTATAGAAGAAATCATTTGGATAGAATCTAGAGTTATAGGTGCTAAAAAAAAATCCAGAATAGCATTAGAATCTAGATTCATAGTGCCTTGAAAAAAATTTTTTTATATAAAGTTCAGTTACTGAAATCATATGTTATAAAAATGTTTACTGTATGATTTTACATAAAACTAACGTATAGTGTACGAGTTTATAAATTTAGTTTGTACAAAAATGGTCCTTGGTCGCAAAGGTTTAATTAATAGTACCATGCAATATTTAGGGGCTCTGTCCCGGTCCGGTCCTGGTCTCGTAATCTGTAAGTTTACTATAGACCAAGTCCTTATAAAATCAGTTTTAGAACTTTAGTTACAGTTCTAAAACCTAAGTCCGCTATATGTTGTAAAAGGGGTGACTAGTACCTAAGACACAACAAAAATCAAAAACTATTCGAAAGAAGACATGAAAGATTTGGTATAAGAACCAAGGAACTTACTGCCACTAGGATCAGTGTCTGAAATTCAATTTTTAAATTAGTTGCGGGCTGCAACCAATTAAAAAAAACGACTTGCGGATTATAAAAATTTCTAAAATTTAGTTGCGCAAATGAACATTTAATTGAAGTTTATAGGTAAATTTTGCAAATTTATATGTGGAATTTGCATGTACACTTCAGATTTTGGTTGCAGGAATTTAAAATTTTGTTGCGGTCCGCAGACTCCGCAACCCAATTTCAGACACTGACTAGGATCCCCGGAGTTTATCATTCGATGGTCTTTATTATTATAACACTTTACTTGTTTTCAGATACATGAAATCGATAGTTATTTATATACTACAGAGAGCTTTGGGGCTTTTCTACTACGATTAGAATCTCTAAGCAATATGACTATTTAGAGTATCAGAGAGGAATCTATGACTAATGATGCGTAATTCATACTCATTTACATGATTATAACTTTAGTTCTCACCATAGAGGTTATGGGCAGACATTCATATGATTGGCTAATTTTTGTGAATCTACCCGTGATCTTCCATGATAATTAACCAATCAAAATTTATAACTGATAATTTCAATTGATTAATTTATACGGGTATTAAATTAAAATTTAAATCGATACGATTTATACAAATTCGCAATAATTATGTAATAAATAAAATTTTATTTTAAATTAAATAATGATAGAACAACTAAGAGCAATATACTGTAATTATTATGTAATAAATAAAATTTTATTTAAATAAATAAATATTGTTTTAGTATATTCAAAATAAATATTGTTTTAGTACGCTCTAAACTTCCAAATTGCCTCCTCTAATGCAAATGGTTTATATTCTACCGATTCTGTTTCTTTATTGTTGTCAGAAGAAACATTTTTTATTCTTTTTTTTCTTATTCAAATTCCGCAAACTTTCAAGTAAAGACTGAACATGTTGATCGACTCCATCTTGTAAAAATGCAAGACAATACAAATACTTGAAATCGTTACTAGCATAGCAGGATTTATGATAAGAGTGACCGCAAGATAGAATTCTAATCGGGTTTGGGTTAACAGGAAAAAAAACAAGACAGTTAGTTGAATCGCAATAACGAAATGAATCAGGTTTATGTAAAGTATTAAACCCCAAAGAAAGATGAGATAAATGAACTTCCAGCATTTTCATCGCAGTTAAAGAAATGGATTCCTCAGATTTTTCTTTTTCCTTTCCTTTTTTCTTTGAAGATGAATCTATGATAAATGATGAAAATATTAATGGCGATTTATAATGAAATATACGTATATAGATTTCAGAAAAACAATGCAGAAGAAAACATGCGTATTTTTTTGTTAAGTTAGAAATATCTCGTGCAGAATACTCATACGCTGCCCATGTGGAAGTGTGGGCAAAATTTTCCTTAAATCCATTACTATCCAGACGCAAATGATTAATATAACGGCCATGATTAATGATCTGCTGGGCTTTGGTATGTTTCTGAGTGCTTCTATGCAAAAAACTATGAAATATTTCAATGGTCGCATCCGAAAATTTGGGAAGTTCAGCCTTAATTACTTCAAGAATTGGATGATTGGTCGATTCTCAATAGAAAATATCATAAAGAAACATTAATGTAGCCTTCGTATAGTTTTTGCGATTAAACTTAAAAAATAATATCCAAACACGAAAGCAAGATTCAAGATAAGTATTAAAATCCCCAGACCTAAAAAACACTGTGTAAATATCCAAAACAAGGGGAATTGTATTGTTAAGAAGATCCTTGAGGGCAAGATACTCGGCATCTTTATACAGAGATCCAAACTTTTTTTCAACCGTTTTCGAAATTTCTTGCCAAGCACTACAAGAAATCTCCAAAAGGAGATTAATATGCCATGGCTTGGGAGTTTGGGCGAGGGGCTTTCGTGGTCCAAAAATATACTTATACATTTCCGCGAAAAAAGGCCGATATTGAAGAAAAACCAATTCTCAGCTATTTAACGAAATATAAAGAGGTCCTATAATTGGAAGAAAAGATAAAATATTATAAGTAATATTGGACGAGTCTTTATAAACTAAATAACACGATATTGCCGTTCTAATATGAATTTGCCCAGGCCAGTCAGCAACGAGAGGAATCATATGCTCTTTTTCAATATACTGCCATATAGATAGAACACTTGTAATAGTATTAATATTCGTCCATCGAATGGAGGTGATTCTCTTGTAAATCTATAAGGACAACATCCTTCATAGAATGAATATGACGCTTCTCTTTTAACTGGACATCATAGCTATGCACAGTTAACTCTTCTAATCTTGTATTGTCGTCGACTGTGCGAAACCCCCAACGTTGGTTATGTGAAAGGCCGTAAGGTGCCATAAATCGATTCTCTATATTTAATTTAATTAAATTAGCATCGATTAATAAAGGGTTATGTATATTTTCTTGAGGGATAGCCGCCTGGTTAGTAATTGGGTTCATTAATATTGTGGCCAAATGTGCTGCTGTAGATGTAGTGGTTGTGTTGGGCATCCATGGGGTATAAATACTATGATAATCATCTATATTCAGTACCATCGCTTTTTCTACATGCTCAGCAAGTGCAGAATCGACAATTTCAGCATGTTCTTCGGCTGCATTAGTCTTAAACCGTGCAATTAAGCAAGATGTAACCGTTATACCTAAATCTGCAAGTGTATCAATAGTAGTATCAGAAACACCAGTTGAATCTAAATACAATGTTAAATCTCTTTTAGCATTATTCACAAATTTATTTCTTATTCCACAAAGAAAATAGCACACAAATAAAAGCTGTTTTTTCACCCGGGTTTGCGTTTCTTTATTTTTTGATCGCGGATTAGATGAAGCATATAATTCATCAAAAAACAATTTTAGCCTTGCGTCTTTCTCTTCCATAATTACCTGTAATTCATCAAACGAATATATCGCCGGCTTTTTTTCTTTATTTTCACATTCGAATAAAATTTTTGTCATCGTCCCTATTGCATTAGAAAAAGACAAGAAATTAGTATTATCAGCTTCTTTAACTTCAGATTGCCCCAGATCGTCGATATTCTCAACTTCAGGTTCTTCAGTTTCAAGTTGTCTCGCATCAGTTAGAGCATGTTGCCGAAATTTAACTAAGCTTTTCGTTACGATTCCATTGTAGCAATTCAAACAAATTGTATCGCCTATTTTGAGATAAGAAGGTAAAGTTTCGTTAGTCTGTCCTTTTGTAATAACATTTTCAGTTACTGATCTCCAACTGTTTGACTTTTTTTCGCATATTGTAATCACGCATGGGCCTGTAATACTACTAGTAAATGGCATTTTTGTCTTCTAAGTGAAGTAAGTCAGGAGTATGATTCTTTTTTGATTCTTTTGCACAGTTAATATTAACGTTTGTCTAAAGCTAAGAATGGCTTTTATGGCGATTTTTTATTAGTGAAACGTTACATTCTCGAAAAGTACTTTAAAGTGCATAAATAAGTTACCTGGGTAATTGATTTACATCAGCCAATCAAATGAATGTCTGACCATGACCATAGAGGCGCCTTACTTCAATGGAGCTTTGCCTCAAGCCAAACCCGAATTGGCATTTATTAAATGCCTCGATTAATGTGTATTAAGGTGGAATTCCCTTATGTCAAGAAAATCCCAGGCTAAGGATCTACAAAAATTAGGCCCGGAGCCAATAAAAATTGCAGGATCTTGCAGATCTTAATATAAATCTAAACAAACACCAAAAATAAAGAAATAATAAATAACGCAAAATTTTACTATGACAATCGGCCTTTATTTCTAAGTAAAAAATGTGTAGCATGAAATTTTACTTATAGGAAGAGTTTTTTATACTAAAAATAACAATATATATATATAATATTATCAAAATTGTGTGTTACATCGGATGTAGATCATTTTCTTGACATAAGGTCTGGCTTAGATCACGTTTTTTGCTGCGGCTAGTTTACGTTACCCCTTCACAATGTACATATGGGGGTGTCAATAGAAACCAAGCAATTATCTTAATAACTATTAAGCCAAACTTGACAAAAACTTTTTTTATTTTAATTCTATATAGTTAGAATTAAAATAAAAAAAAATTTATCAAGTTTGATTTAATAGTTGTTGAGATAATTTAAACTTACTAAAAACAATTTGCTTGGTTTCTATTGACACCCATATTGATATTTACCTATTAATATTATGTGAACTATATATATACATTAAATAAATGATTATGATCTATACTATGCATTTAAACCTTTTTATACTGTATATACAGTATATTGATTAGGCTGTCCAGAATTATGCAATAGCAGAAATTTGCAGTTGAAATGAATTTTATTATTTTTAATAAATTATATAATTTCATTTTAAACTATTATAAATTTGTATATTAGGACTTTTTAAAGACCTAAGGACCCTAGGTCCTTAAATTTGGACTTGGTCTTTAAAGACCAGGTTTAAAAACCAGGTCCTAAAGTCTCGGACTTTATCAACCCTATCTCTCTCATACTATCTGCCAAATTTCCTAATTTGAATCTTCATCTTCAATTATTGGATAAGTATCTTCCGGAAGTTCTTCATATATTGCAACATCGGGTGCTGGCTCTTCTATCTCTTCAATAACCCTTAAGTTCAATTCTTCAATTGCTTTACATAATATAATAAAATAGCGACTATTATGTTTTGCTATTGACACATAAAAATCGAATATGACTGCTGTAATTAATAACTTACCAACTGGAATGCGAGTATCCAATGCGTTATTAACGCGTACAGGGTTATTTTTTCTTTCCTTTTTATACTTGTTCTTTATCTGATCACGTGTCTTTGTGTTAAGGAACGACTTTGCCGCGATTATCTCAAAATCAGTTCCCCATTGTGACAATGACTATAAATAAATAAGATTAAAGTCTACTACATCGCCATCAAAAATTAAAGGAAATGAATAATAAAATTTACTTTGTAAAATAGTTCAGTCTCTTCTGCTGTCCATCTTTCATTCCTCCGAGGTTTTTTTGCATAGGATCCAGAGTTTACCATGTGAGAAAATTTATCCTCTTCTATGACTTCCATGTCTTCACCACTTATAACTTCTCGTCGCTCTTTAGGTTCTTCGCGCATAGTATATTGGCCATCATCATTAATAAATCGACTACCACGATTCTTAAATATGCGTCTAAAAATTTAGAAAAAAAAAAAAAATTGAATAAAAATATTAAATAGAAAAGAAAATGTATAAATATTTACCTTTTCATAATAATTGGCCTAGTACTTTCATCATCATGGCTTGATTCTGCTTCATTTTCTGCTTGCTGATTATTTTCATCTGGTAAATCATTTAACATGACTTCTTGATCATAATCATTGGTATTCTCATGATCCACCTCGTTATCATAATTTTCATAATTTCCATCATCGTAATTTCCATCGTCGTAATTTCCATCGTCGTAATCGTAATTTCCATCATCGTAATTTCCATCGTCGTAATCGTAGTCGTAATTTTCTTGTTGAGAATCGACCAATTCATCATTGACCTCGTCAGCGTTGTCCCTATTTTCTTCTTCTGCTTCACCTGTATCTCTACCATCAACAGAAGGGATTTTTTTTGCGTGATTAGCACGTTTAAGCTGAAGTTTTTTATATTTTGCAAGTTCTAACTCTTTAAAAGTATTTGATTTTCTTCCTCTTTTGAGGTCTTTGCATAGTTCAGCAATCGTAATAATAGAATCATCGTGTGGAATTTCTTCGTCCGGATCATCCTCCCATGGTCGCACTCGTTTTTTACTAACAGGCTTGCGTGGTCTTGTCGACTTACGTTTCATCGTAAACGTAAGGCGACAAGACAACGCAATTCGTGGCTAGCATAATAAAAAAAAATACTCTCATATTTGTGAAACGCCGCCTTGCTAGCATAGCAGGCTTTCATTGTGATTGGCCAATTCTGTAAACCAATAAATCACATATACGCATATCTAATTACATTTATCAATTTTTTTTATAATTAGGTTGATAGCGTAAATAGTAAAAACATATAAAATTTAAATTGCAATAACTCTTGAACAAGCAAACCCACACAAATAAAATTATATTTATCGGGTTCACTTTAGTGTACTCTTTAAAGTAACAACGTCTTTTTTTTATTTATTTTTATTGTTTGAAGCATATCGGAGGATGCAGTTTTCATACAAAATTGTCATTTTTGATATTTTTTAATGGATAGGATTTTAGGCCTGGTAGTATAAAAAATTATATATCTAAAAAATTTTTATATACAAATATACAATATTAATATAGTTATTGAAAAAAAAAAAATTTTGAAATACTATTTTTAGTAAATTTCAGTGTACTATGTACCAGTAGGGATGTTAAGTGGTCCACAGGGAACTAGTTCATACTGAGTTCAGACCCAGACTTTTTAGAGACTAGTAAAACTGGTTCAAAACTAGTTCAGCCCTTACATGATATGAATAGAGTGTTATTTTTGATACATTAAATAAATTAGATAAAATGTGAATCAATAACAATACACCCTGAGTGGTGTACTTTAAATAAAATTCTCTAATTGGGAAATCAATAACAAATACTCTAATTGGTGAATTAAGTTAAAATTAGTTAAATGCCAACTTTTCAATCAATAAGGTAAAGTTTGTAATAAAAAGTATTATAAAATCTATATTAAACTGCTAGGGTAGGACTATTATAGAACTTGTTTTTGACAAGGGAGTGAACTAGTTTTTAACTAGTTTCTAAACCAGACTTTTTAGGAACTGGACTGGACCAAACCAGATGCACCACTTAATATCTCTAACTACTAGGACCTTAAAGAACTCTAATACAACTCATATGTTACCAAAAAAGAAAATTTTGCATAGAAAATCATCAAATATTGCTGACTTCAGATATCTTTTTAACTGGAAACCCCAATTCAAGTTATGTAGAGTAGTGCTGTATTTACAAATAAACAAGACATATGGTTGCAGTTTACTGAGTTTATCCAAATTTGGGAGATGTCTAAAGCAGAGTAGATTCTTATAATATATATTTTATCAAATTAATTTTAGGGTTATAGTTAAAGTTAAAGTAAGGTTTAGATAATTATATATAAGCAAAATTGTCTTTTGACATTTTTACTTAACTTACCCAAAGTAGGTTTAGACTGCTATTTTTTTGTATTTTCAAGTTTTTCGTTTTTTTTTCTTGTTTTGCTTTATTAGCGATTATCAAAATTCTATAATTTAATTGGTCTAATACTACATAATTCTGCTCTGCTTTAGATGACCCCAAATTTGGTATATAAACAATGCTGATCTTTTGGAGAGAGTAAGCCAAATCCCAACTTTTTGCAAAAATTTTAGAAGACTGGCAGAAAAGCAGGAGTGAGTATAAGAAGAGCTACTTAATTAAAAAAAAAGTGCAGCTTAAGAAAAACATGTTCTTCACTGTTTCTCCATTATTTCACAACAGAATACTTTATCAATAGAAAACTATATTGTGTTTTCACCAAAATTTCATATACAAGAGCACCACCTCCTGCTAGTTATCTTGTATAAAATGTTTTTGACTTGTATGTCAAATATATAAGAGTTCCCAGATTTGCAAAGATTAACCTTTATAAAAACCACTCTGTTTACCTACTACAGGTTCTGCCACCTCTCCAGAGTTTAAACTAAACTTTTCTTTTATAGGAAAGTTTGGTCCAAGTAATTATTGGAAAAAGGTTCTGATTTGTAAAAATTAATTATTATATATAACAATAAAGTATTAATAAATTGGTTGGTTAATGATTATGTATATTAATAATTAATGTTTTAGAATTCAAAGTTAGATTGTAAAATTATTAATAGTAAATATAAATAAATTATCAAATTACAATGTTATATAATTGTAATATTTTCAAAGCCAAATAAATAGTGTTCAAGATTCTACAATGATAGAATCTGTACAAAAATTCTTCAAACAGAATAATAATTTATTAACAGATATAATTTATTGTGTAAACTTTATTTTTATTTTTATTTTTTTTTCTATGTAAAACATAATTTGAAATTTTAAAGTAATTAACGGAAGCTTGTTTAGCAAACTAACATATGTTCATTCCTAACTTTTAATATATATGTTGAATTAGAAATAATAAACTATCAGAATTAACAACTTCAAATATCAAAATTCAGTTAAATTTTATTTCTCAATACATTTATAAAAACCTACATTTAAGGGTTAATTTCAACCAGTACCAATTCACTTATTTGAAATCGCTACATATCATTACTCTAAATTTATAACAGACATTTTATATTTGAGTGTCGTTAAAAGGAAAACTGTTATCATCGGACTTTCAACTATATCTTGTATCTATCATGATAGATTTTTCATGGTACACATGTGATATAAATTCTTTTATATATATTCAACAACCATCGTCCAATCATAATCCAAATTTTGCACACTTTCTATTTTAGTTGTCTGCAAATTATACACTTCGTAATTTGCATTACTATGTTCCTGGTATTGCACATGCGAGCAGATTCATTGCCCAGTTTCAACTATTGCTAAACTTCCCAAACCGATATGCATAATGGACAGATTTTGTATCAGTATTAAGAGGTTATTTAGTATTGAGAAGTTATCAGGTTTAAAAACATTATAAACTATTGGATTCATATAAGTAACGGAACAGATTTATTTTTAATAAGATTTGACAGGTTGTCAATTTTGACAGGATCGGTTTTAGGAATAAGCTATTCAAATTGATATAATTAATCTGTTGAATAGGATAGGTAACACTTCGGATAATATCAGAAATATTTGAAGTATCGGATTTATCAGATTTTCATCTTGATTTCAGAATTTGGAATTTTTATTTCGGATCACCTTATTAAATCCGAAATATTAATTTTAATCAAATTAAAAATTAATATATATATAGTTTGTTTTTAACAACTACTACTATATAAAATTTATTTAGTAAAAAAATTTTTTAAATTATAGTTAAAACCTAAAAAACCAAAAAACTTATATAAAATACCAAAAATAGTAATGATTTTTAACTAACAGCTAAAATCTTTATAGTAAAGAAATTTTTTTGTAATATAACTAGTAATAAAATTTTAAATACAGTATAATAAGTTTTAAAAAATTTCTAATTTTTTACACATAGTACAAAAAAAAAACAAGCCAATAATGTCCAAAACAGCTAAAAAAAAAAAAACCATAGATGGTTAAATAAAAAGCATAAAAGTAATGATAAAAGACCACCAAAGAGTCTCACCTCAATTCTCAACCGCCCCCGTATAAGGTAACTTATTAAAGATCATGCGGAAAAACATTGGAAATCCTCTTCGGAATGAGTCGAAATACTCTTGGTATTCATAGGTAGTAAATAATCGGCGTGAGGGTTGGTCTCTCACGAGAACTATGACGTAATCTAACAATTGGCTCTTGTCTTCATCAGACAGGCCTGACATACATTTTTGTCTCTTGACCTCTAATATCGGATGTGCATGGAGACAAAAGCCCTTCCCACAGCATCCTCAGCATCAAAAACGCTAATATCTGGCATATACCCCCGTATAGTACACAGAGTATTGATTTGTTAAAATTTGTATAAAGATTAGGCTAAGTGTAAATTTGGGATGAAGGCGGGAAGAGTAGTTTATACGATAATTCCAGTGCATGTATTACTACATTTAATCGTTCAGACCATACTTTTTGAGCTAAATGTTGAAATGGAATATCAAAAGTTAAAATTTTCATCGTTCTACAGGAAATTTTTTCTATTAATATTCGAAAGGTAAAGAAAACTAATTTTGCGTTACACCTGATCATGTAATCTGATTGGCTTTTTCTATATTACCCGTATATTGATATACAGTGTTCAAATAGAAATTGCAAATACTGCTAACTTTTTAAAAAGTACGTATACATGCTACTTTAATGTTTTACATATATTATTCATAAATGCAACACCAAAGCGTTATAGACAATATAATTTAAAATAAAAAAAAACGGATTGCCGGGTACTTCTACGTTATCGCAATGCATGAATGTGTGATCTACTGTAATATATACTTATAGACATCATAAATGTGGAAATATTGAAAGTCGCAAGATCCCACGTCCCTGCCATAATAAGGAAAAAAATTAACTTTTTATGATAAATAAAGTAATTGTGGTCCGTGAAAAGTATCGGTATGTCATGCTGGGCAAATAAATTTAATCCATGAAAAGTGTTATGCTGGAGTTAATAATCCGTTAAAAGATGCTTTCGTGAGAGAAAAATTTTGATAGCGATTTAACGGCTTGTGTTCATAAGTGTGCTAACCAAATAAGTTAAATAAATATGTAAATATAGTGTAGGGTAAATGGTGCAAATATTATGTCGCATAGAGAGGTTCTTTTTTATAGTGTAGGGTAAAGAGGGCAAATAGTATTTCGCATAGAAAGGTTTTTTTTTTAGCTGTCAAGTATCGGGTATCGGTAATTCAATAACTGATAACAAATATAAATTACGTGTTATATAAATAAGCGTATCATACTTAGGTTTCAACTTTCCGTTCCGCGGATATATTACCAGTAATATAAATACAGCTACAACCGGACCAGCAGGGTTTATTACTGCACCATACTTGTACATCCTACTTGGTAATTTTGTGCATCAGTGTTGACGTAAGCCACTGAATGATCGAAGGCTTATCTTTATACAGAAAAAGTATGTCTCGCGTTGAAATTTATATTCTCGTTCAGTCTATAGAGTTATTGTCATAAAGAATTTACAGTTGCTTTTTTTGTAATTTTTTTTCTTTTATTATAACTTTTAATTATAAGAGGCATATCTCGGAGAGTGAACGTTCAGTTTGTTTTAAGATAAACTTTATATTTCCATGCTATTCGTTCTTTACAAGACCAACTGCAATTAAATAAAGATATGGCTCATTCGGTTGTAGCTTCTGCTTTAGTTGCCTGGGTATGACCTTATTTACTTGTAAACTTTAAGTTTTTGCAAAATTGCCTACTTTTTGTTGTAAAGATGTTAATTTTTAAGTCAATTATCACTTCTTATTGTTTACAATAGGTGAATACCTTTGATAAGCTTTCACGTACCGTTAGTACGATAAGTGATCTTGCAGACAGTACTGTTTTGGTCGAAATCGTTTGTACTATGTAAGGTTTGCTCTAGTTTTCAACCATATTGAGCTTTAAAAGCTGAAGTAGTAACGCACTAGAAAATTCTTTGACTCTTTACTATTCATAATTTGGGTGTAAACAACAGTGATAATAAGTTTTTCAAGCTTTCAAATGATACTCGCGAAAATAGTTGGAATCAAAGATTTAAAAAACTCCAACAAATGTATCAGCTCATTATTCATTACTACGATACGGTTCTCGGAATTCCCACTTTGAACGTTGATGCACCTGACCTTAAATCCATTGCAAGAGAAGGAAATTTGGAAGAAGCAATAAAGCTATGGTCGTTGATCCTTACAATGGCTGTTAGATCCCCTAATAACGATGTATATATTGAGAAAATTCAATCTCTAAATCCACAGTCTCAACAAGGCTTGATGGTGTCCATCGAAAGGGTATTTTGTCAAAATAGTAAATCTCTTCAGTTTCGTTCTAATAGATTATTAATTAGCATATATGTATAGATAATGACTCGATTAGGAGAGCCTACTGTTCAACATTCTTCAAGAGCTTCGCCAATTACGTAATTATTTATCGTTAAATTATAACCTTGAAACTCTTGATTGCGCAATATACAAGAATATGATAATATCTTTTTATTATATTATTATCTCAGTGACAATGGATTAAATAAAGCTCATGAAGAATATATTAAACTTATCGAGGAGAAAGATACTCTCGAAAAAACTCATGCAGTTCTGATGGAAGAGCATTCCGATTTAAGCTCTAGATATGTAAGTAATCAACTTGTATGGTATTTAATTCGCTAAATATTTTTAATTAATAATGGTTTTTTTTCTGTTATGCAGGACGATTTGCAAGCTTCTAACGATGAATTGAGACAAAAACTTAGAGAGATAGAGAGTGGTAAAGACTTACATTGGAAAGCTGAGATTGATAATCTTCGACATGAATTGTAAGTTTTATATTTTAAAATTGTCTATTTTTATATTACCATAATTATCAGACTTGTAACAAAATTGTTTATTTATTTTTAAAGAGCTCGAAGTGAAAATCGACGTCATGAAACAGAACTCTTGGTTGAGAGAAGCAATATTACGATAAATGAACTTACTAAAAAGGTAATTCACCATCACTTTTAAATTTGTTCACTAAAATCATATTTATAATAAATTGTATTATAAACTAGAATATAGATCTCACTGAACAAGCCGATAGAGCGATGCAATTATCTGATCAATTAGATGAGCAGAAACATACTGCAGATAAGTTAAGGAAGTCTGAGGCCGTTCTTGAAAAATATAGAAAGAAACTTGATGAAACTGCAGATATTAGAAGAACGCTCAAAGTGTGTATTAAAGAAAATTCTTATATGTATGAAAGGATGTGATTCTCATTTTATTTTGACAAATTTTCATTTATTATTATTTTTTTAATTGTAATTTTTAGGCTATGGAACAGGAAAATCGTCAGCTTATCGAACGCAACCGGGAGATAGAGGATGAATATCGTAAGGTTTCTGGTTTCAAGGCTTTAATGGAAAATTATAAGAAGCAAATCGATGCTCTTCAGATGGAAAAGGCAGAACTGATCGCTCAAAATAATAAACTTGAATTTGAGAATAAACATATACGATCAAAGATCGAAGCTCATGAAGTGGCACATGCTCGTGACATGGAAGCCATACATTTACTGGAAGACCGTGTAAGAGAAATGGAAATGGGTGATGGTATGTTTGTAAGAATAAGGTTTTAATATACAATTTACTTTTATTAAACATATTACTCTTTATTCATAGGCGAACGCCTGCAATTGGAAGAAGATAAAACAGATGTAGAAAGAAATATAGAGTCTATTGGAGATGAAATGTCTTTTGCGGAAAAAGGAGACACAAAGACTAGTCTGAGGTTAAAAATAAATGAACTTGAACGAGAATTAGCAAGGTTGAGTGAAGGTAAACCAGTGGATGGAAATGCTGAAGCGGAAGTGTTAATATACCAAAATTTGTTGGAGGATGCAAACCGTGCCAAAAACAAACTTCAAAAGGTACATCGATTATTTTTTTGATGATCTTTTATGGTCAAAATTCTTACCTTAAATTGTTGAACTTGTAAAAGGATTACGAAAAAGTTCTGAAAGATAAAATGACATTAGAAAATGAGCTACGGAATGGCAGTACTTCTAATGGGTAAGCGCTTATTGTTTTCTAATGATGAAAAACGATTAAACCCCCAAGATTATATAACATTTAATTCTAGTGTGGATAAATCTGAAAATAGGAGTTTCGAAAGTGAATTAACGGAAACTAAGCGAAAGCTTATCGAGGCTCAGATAAAACTTAACCAGACAGAAAGAGGAGATGAAAGTGATTGTACGTATTATTCATACACGGTTCTGGTACGAGAAAACCAGATTTTAGGATTGTTATATTCCTAGGCCTGATTTTCAGTATCGGAATTCATAAGTGTTCAAATGAATTACTAAATATAAGAAAAAAAAATAAAATAAATGCTGTAATATAAGTATTTATTTCTATTTATTTTTGTTTTGTACAGCAACTCTAGAAGCTAGAGTTAAAGAATTAGAGGCAGAAAAGGAAAAATTGAAGAATCGTAATGAGTATGTTTTGAAATAATAGTATTAGAGCTCTTTTTATATAAAATTAACATAATATACTTTGATAAATTTTAGAGAATTGAATTCCTTTATTCAAAGTTTGGAAGGCAAGAGCGAGGAAGATCTTAAAGGTCAAAATATTCAATTGCTTCAGAAGAATCAAGAGTTCAGAAAACTCATTAAAGGCCAGCATGAAACTATTAAAAGCCTTGAGAGTTATAAAACCGCATTTGATGCAGAGAAGAAAGCTTATGATGAAGAACTCGCTCATCTGAAGGTTTGAATCGCTTTATTTCTTTTCATAATAATTAATTTTATGATTGTTTAACCATTTTATTCTCTAATTTGGATGAATAGCAAACTAATGAAGAAGAAAAACGGCGTATCGCTAAAGAGATGAGTTTAATCACAAGCGCTTGGTTCAGCATGGGCCGACGTATTCAAGGTGATCATGTGTTCTTGCAACGACAGGCGCCCTCATCGTTCCTTGGTCAACAACGCATGATTCTTGATACGCAGGTGAGATCCAAAATTTCGTGCATACTATTAATGTCTGGCTAATAATCGTCAAACCGTTATTTACACACTGTTATCTTACAAACTAGCTAAAGCGGCGGTGACTAGAAGTTCTTGAATTGCTGGAGCTTATCGCAAAAGCTCATTAAAGATGGGCAGTCACATTTAGACATTCGGAATAAGTAGTTCCATAGCCCATCGTAAAATTACGTTGAAGAAAAATATATTTTTGGATGATTTTTAAACAGATTATAATGCCTTTTATCGTATATTTTCCTTTTTCATTCGAGTTTTTTGCTTTTGTAACTTAAGACAACATGTTCCAGCATTTCAATTACAATGGATATTAATACTTTACCCTTGAATTTTTTTATATTAATGTTTTTTTTTTTCTTTATTTTGTTGATGGTTTTATGTATAAACTCTATTCTGGTTAAGAATCTATTTTATTTACACATATATATTCGTTGTGTACAGAAAACAGGACAAATGTTAATATTTTTGTGAAGTATTATAAACATATAAATAGGACAGATGTATGGCTATTTTAATTCGGCATAAATTTTTAATTTTTTTTGCAAAATGGTATGTTTGTGAAAAGCTATTTACTCTTAGTATCAATATTTTTGATTGAGATTGCATGTAATTTTTTAAATGCTGGCATTGTACAGTATAGCCATATAGCGAATTTGAAAAGTTTAACGAATTGAATTAAATAAACTTTTTACTGTATGTATTTAATAATTTGTTGCATTGTGCAGTATATAATTATTACAAAATTATATTATTTATATTATTTGATTATTGGCCAGAACGAAGTGAAAGGCTTATAATTCTTATACTAGTAGTATATTTAAATTTTAAAATCTATTAGCACTCTCTATTCTGTATAGCGATAGCTCATCCCCAAAATTTCGGGTCGGAATACATCAGAACCCTATGGGCCAGAATTGATCAATTTTGCCCAAGATCACTAAGAATTTTACTTCCGTTTATTAAGTAAAAAGTGCCTGATAATTTTACCCTAACCTCGGCCATTCCGATCCGGAAATTTAGTGATCCTTCTGTAAAAAATATTCCGCATTATACTGTAAAACATGATTTATCTTATCGGCACAGCAATTGACATTGCATTTTTCCGATCTAATCAATTTAATTATAACTAAAATGATGAATTATTAATCATGGCATGATGTTTGTCGGTAGTACCCAGCCATGGCGACGGTCATTGTGAGATTCTACTCGAACTATCACGGTCTGATTGGACAATATTATACAGTGCAGGATTCACCTAAAGCCATATATATTTTTTATAGTAATGTGAAGTAATATTAAAAATTTGGCGTTTAATATATATTTTATTAGCCAATAAAATTAATTTTAGCTTGGTTACACAGAATTTGGCCAATCAAAGACTAGATTTATGTTACACGGCAGGCGCCTATATATGTTTTTAGGTGCCCACTGTATATTATATATTTTCCAAATTTGAGCGAACTACTTATCAAAAAAATCAATGAAAATTAATTCTATGAATCCATAGAATTAAAATAAAAAATTTTTTATCGATTTTGGATAGGCAATTATCAAAAACTGGCTAAGTTCTTCCCAAACCTTGAACGATGAAATCTCGATAACTATCTATTCAAAATTAATGAAATTTTTTTTATTTTAATTCTATGAATTTATAGAATTAAAAATAAAAAAATTCATCAATATTAGGTAGGTAGTTATCAAAAAATTTTAAACTATTATCAAAACAAAAACCGTGGCCAAGTTTTTTCCAAACTTTGAACGATGATATCACGATAACTACCTATTTAAATCGATGAAATTTGGTTTATCTTAATTCTATGAATTTATTAAAAAAATTTTATCGATGCTAGGCGGATAGTTATTGAGATATTCTCGTTTAAATCTTAAAAAAATTCAATTAGTTAAAAGACCGCGATTAAGTTTTTTTTTGAATTTTTAATGTGGATATCTCGATATCTATCTATCTAATTAAAATAAAATAAAAAATTTCATCGATTTTTGAAGGTAGTTATCGAGATATCAAAGCTTGAAAAGAACTTAGCCGTAATCTTTTTGATAATCGCCTAAATTTTTAAACTGAACGATGAGATCTCGGTAACTACCTACTAACATCGATTAATTTGATTTTGAATAGGTAGTTATCAAAGATATCATTGCTCAAATTTGGAAACTTGGCTGCAGTCTTTGATAATCGCCTAAATTTTTTTAAACTTTGAGCGATGAATTTTTTTTTTATTTTAATTCTATGGATTCATAGAATTAAAAAAAAAAAAATTCATCGATTTTGGATAGTAGTTATTATTAATTTTGATAGGTAGTTACCGAGATACCTTCACTCAAAGTTGAAAATAATATACAATATTGTTATTAAAGATCGTTGATTTCGTCCAAATAGAACGTGATAGTTCGAGTAGAATCTCACAATGACCGTAACTTTTTTCGATTCGTGTTACATGAATATGCAAACAAAATTTATTGATATTTTTACTATATACAGTGTATATTATCAGAAAGGTATTTTTGACGAATCAAAAACGTAACTTTTGCATCACTTTGCATAAAAATTGAGCGTTCTTCGTTACGCCCCGAACAATTATTGTATGTCGCGGATGATCGTGAAATCGGATGATAGTGAAATTCGAGGTCTTCTTTTGAAAATATAAACCCTACTGAAATCTACTTATACTCTTTTCTAAGCAACTCTAACGTGACATTTATTAATCAAATTTCATGGAAAGAAAGAATTTACTAGTTTAAAAACAATAATTATATATATTTTTACGTTAAAAAAGTTTACTTAGAAAATGAAAATAGGTTACCGTATTTTAACAAAAAACAGTTAGTTATGTGCAAATATTAAATTTTTCATTTTATTTCTGTATATACAACTTTTTATTTTTTACTAAGAAACCCACTTGTTTAGCATAAAATTTTACACATATACAGTTCAATAATTTTTTTTTAAAAAAAATTTTTTTATATAAAATTTAATTAAATTTTTTACTTAATAAAAAGATCTGAAAAATAAAATTTGAAGAACTACATACTGTATACTGTATGTAAAATTTCATGCCAAACAAGTTTATTTAAAAAACTAAAAGTTGCATATACTGTATTAATGAATTGATATTTAACTCATTATTACTTTTCATAAAGTTTGATTAATGAAATACACAATTTTTAAGAAAGTATTCTAAATAACCATTAATCTACTATTTTCAATATACTTAACCCTAAAATTTGAATTCATATATTAATAAGTATAACATATTCTCTGACTGTTATAAGTTACTAATATACTATTGTCAATCCATAGATATTACATAACCTGGATCTAAAACTTGGGAAATTCGTCTCACCGAGACGAATCGCTCGGTTCGATTCTGATTGATATTTTCAGAAATATCGGGTTCGTCTCGATGAGACGAATCAAACATAAATTGAATTTGTTTTATGCTAAACAGCACAAGACGAATCTGTTTTATACTGAACAAATGTTAAACTTGCATACAGTAAACAAGCTTATCGGTAAGTCTTGTGTATATAAAAAAATTTAAGCAGTCAAAAATAACTGGAATCGATACAAGTCCAATGACCTTCGTTCTACTGGAACTGAAATTTGTTCCAATAGTATTCCAGTGGACGTTCCAATTTAGTGTACAACTTGGAGAGTTTATTGTGAGCCGTCACTTTAAGCCTGTCCGAACCGGCCTATTTGGAACCGATTTTATTTTTTCATATGATAAACCGGCTTTAATCGGTTTTAGCTTATAAAAGTAAAATCCTCTTCCAGTGCACCTTTTAGAGTTGGAGTGCCATTAACAAAAATGGGGTGGCGTTCCAAACTCTAGACCGCCCCGTTCGAACCCTGAGCAAAGAGTTCCATATTTCTATTAATAATGGTTTGTGTTTTATAGCACTAACTAAAAACTTTAATGCTAATTAAATATTCTATCACTTCTCACTGATATCAATCCATTATTTTAAGTACATTGCTTACACACTATATCTCCAACTATATAAAGTATGTTTGATGTTATATAAAAAAAGTATGCAAGAAAATATGGCACAAGATATATATATATATATACAAAACTTTTTGCAATGATTATGCGTTAATTATTATAAGTAATCAATCAGTCGATTTTGAAAAAAAAAAAAAAAATAGACAGCCTAGTCTGAAAATTATTAATGATCAGGGTCGCTACATAAACATGTCATTATATCCCTATATATATATAAATCAAAATCAGTAAAAAAATAAAAAAAATAAAAATAAAATTTTGAATAAATGAATAGATTAATGTAACTTACGGGCGGTGGCAATTCATCATTATCAGGGTCACCGCTGATTGAAAACAAAGGGGAATTAAAATAATACTTGATAAGCTAATTAATGTTTCTAAGATTAATAAATCTTACCTAAAACCTCCACTACCACCACGACCCGGCAACCGACCAGGTTGTGGTCCAAATGGTCCAATTGGATCAAATCTCGCACCCGGTGGAACCGCACCTCTGAACAAAAATTATTAGTTATTCTTACGAATTATGTAACGTTACGTTGAGTAAAAAAATCACTATAATACCTTGGTAGAGTTTGTGGACCACCATAAATTCCACCACTGTTTGGAGGGCGTGTGTCAAACATTGGGTGATTTGGCCCTACATACATTCCACCACCTCGACTTGGCCCGCCAAAAGGGTTATAAGCACCACCACCGAACCTAACGTATAAATAGTTTAACATATAAAACTCGCGACATTATTTATCCTATTAAAAAACTAACCTTGGACCAATGATTGGACGAGAGCCAAGTGGATCAAGATCATCATGACCAACACCCAAAGGATTATTATAGCTAAATTTACAAAAAAAAAATGTAATTCTAATACAGACTCAATAAACCGAAAGAACCAAGAATCAAATAATTTTTACATTGATAAAGGTTCGTCACCTCCGTAAGGATCATCAAAAATAGGTGGTCGAAAACGTGGTGGTTGACGCGTAGGAATACGTAATGGATCATCAGCGACAGGTTGTGGCTGCCTTCTTTCAGATTGAGTACTACCAGTCGTACTAATTTATATAAAAGAATGTATATTCAATGTAAATTTTAAAATGTAATTAACTTATATATGTCAATATAGCCGACGTACTTTGTACGCGTTTCTTCATATCCAGGTTTATTTAATCCTGGAATCAATCTTTGTAAAATATTAATTTTATAAATGCTAATTAAATCTTTAATACGACTTGATGATATAAATATATTTGCAAGAGGTTCGGAATGTTGCTTCTCAGCAGTATATGGGAAAATCGAAGATGAAGTATGATCATTTGAGATCACTTCAAGAGTACAAGTTTTGTTATCCTATATAGATGACTTTAAATAGTACGAATAATCTCTTGAATCTTAATTCTAATATTCGTCACTTACCTCAATTCCCATGGCATTAATCAAAAATTTATTGGCCAACCGAATGCATTTAACTAAGAAAGTTAAAGAAGATTGTGGGTGCCTGTAGCGAAAGGCGTACGAATTAGGACCTTGAGAATTCCACCCTTTTGGGAGGCCAACGATAAAGCCTTCGAAATCCCTATCCATATTATTGTCTAATTAAATATAAAACATATTAAAACAGTAAATTCTTTATTAAAAAACTTGAAAATCGATTTGATAGTGTAAGGCTTATACCGTCATTATCTTCTTCACCAAGTCCAACAAGCCGAAAACCTACAGCTTCCATAATCGAGTGGAATAATGCTGCGAGTGCATCTTGATTAGAATGAAAAATCACTTTAGGTTCTGAACTTTCACTCTCAGTTTGTGAACTCTTTTCAAGCAGTGCCTGTTCCAATATTGCCAGGATATTCCGTGGCTCTAAAGGATCAACCGCATTCGTTTCTGTTTGAGACATAATTTATTTTTTAATTCTCTTAAAATTTAATTAAAAATATATAAACTTGTTTTAGTAATCTTAAAATTGTCATGATCTGATTTCTGATTACAGGATTACAAATCATATGTTATGCAGTTGCACGTGATTATAAAATTTAACCTCTTTTACATCGTTAAACAGAAGCATTGTTTTATTATAATTTAACGTATTGTCTAAAAAAACAGATCCTTACTAATATACAAAATATTTATGTTAAAAAAAACAATAGGCTTTTTTTTTGTTTCCCCTTTTTTTTTTTTTTTTTTGCATCATATACTATAGAAAATATACTGTATATAGTTTTTTAAAGAATTGTTTTTTTTAAAACTTTGCAAATACCGGTATTAACTAAATATATAAATGCAAAAAAAAAAAAAAAAAAAAAAAGAAAGAATATAACAAAAATGTAAATTTGATCTATATATATTGTAATTAATGTAAGTGTGTACAAGTTAAGTAAATATTTCACTTTTCTCTTCATCGTGCCCATTCGTCTGATTGTTATTATTAACGCTATTTTCTAAATTTGTTTCATCAGCGGTATTTTTTGTCTTAGAATTCATATATAAATCATCAAGATTTCTATTATTAACAACAGTTGGATCTGATAATTCAAGTAATTGATCTATAGCTCGGGAAATACTCCACTCATTATTTTGTAATACAACCTCACAAATATCAGGATCTATATTAGGAAACATGGCTCGGAGTGCAGCAAGTGAATGCTGAAACTCAGCTTCAGAAATTCGATTAACTTCAGCCTGTACATCCGAAAAATCGGTAGACTCACGCGTAAAATTTGAAGAGGCAAGGTGTTGTGAAGCATCACTATCTGATAATCGTCTTGGGGAACCATTTATAGAGTCAATGTGTGAAGACTTATGAGGGGAAGTACTTAGTGATGATGATTCAGAAGCAGAATTGACATCTGAAGAGTTATTAACTCGATGAGATGATAGTGGTTCGCTCAACTCACTAAAGTCATTGCTAATTTCCGCAAATATTCTTCCAACTATGTTCAACGGTTTTTGTATTGTCTTCTGAGCCAAAATACTCCCTTTTTCAAAAAGGGCTTTAGCTTGGGCTGGATTCAAAATTGGAGTTCTTACATGTAAAGGACTTTTTGATGGATGCATCACATTATCATAACTGATTTCTTCTCTATTATTTTCTTGCAATTTTGGACGTTCAAGATCAATTTCTTTTACAGTTTTTTCAATATTTCTATAAAAAATCCGATTCAGTTAAAATTTTAAGAATAATTTTTCATATTGTAAAAGGACCTACGCTTCGAAATCCTCTTGTGATATAGAAAGAGAAGATGCATCCATATTCTCAATAAATGAAATAGCACCCATCTGAAAAAGTATAAAAAATAATTATTAGAAAGAATAAGAAAAATTGGATTAATTCCTATATAATGGGCATACCAAACTTGAGAGATAGTAACCCGCTTCAGATTGTAATTTTTCAGGATTTCGAAATCGATAGATATACCTAAATAAAATATATATAATATAAATTAATTTAATTAATTCAAATACGAGGAAAAAAATTTTTTATGATACTTACTGGACATTAGATACTAAATTATCAGGATTTGCTTTTAACACAACAAATATAAGTATAGGAAGAAATTTATCGGCACTTTCCTCCCCATCTACGTGCCTTATGAGGCCTATGTAAAAGTTATGATATAAATTATGGTATAAATTATGGTATAAATTATGATATAAATTATGATATGATAACAAGACAAATTCGAACTCTACATTATGATATGATATAGTAAGCATTCAACATGCCATTACTAACCAAAAATGACTTTACAACAATTAAGGATGCAAATAAGTTTATCGCGCGGAGCCTTGAAAAAGTTTATTTTTAATAATTCTAAGAAATAAAAAATTTATATAAAGATTTGAATGATGAAAAAGGAACTAAGAATAAATGCGAATAAAAAATAATAGCTAATTACCATTCTTTGCGAATTCAAAATATTGTTCATTATGATCAGCATGAGTTATATCTAAATGTTCTTCTTTGACCCAACGAAATATTTCAATTTTTTGATGTAGAATTTCATCACGTTCTCTATCGTCAGTTGTAACAGGACCTTTGATAGCTGGAGAGAAAGTTCTAAAATAAAAAAAGAAGGATCAATAAATAATATAAAAGTTTTTTTCAAAGTAATATAAATCAGTACCTACAATTTATATAATCTATTCATAACTAGTTTTTCCATACCCTCTTTTGCATTTTCGAATTCAGCATCAGAAGCACCACGCCATAATTCACAATCACGCATTTTTATAGATATAAACTGCATAAAAGTAAATATAAATGATATTTAAGACAAATATTTAAGACAAATACCTAGAAAAATTTACAAAAATATATAATATTTAATAAATATATAAGCGGACATACGTCTAAAAAATCATGTATGATTTTGATTTGATCGTTGGCAGGCCAAGGTTTTTTTTCAAATTCCCGTTCAAAACTAGTAAAAATTTTATAAAAAAAAAATAAATATCGAAAAGGACCAATAAGCAAAAAAAGATATGAGAAGGATATTTACGATTTGACGTAACGTGCAATATTGGTAGCAGTTGGATTAGCCATTTGTTGAAGGAATCGATTAAAGTCAAATTGTAAGTCTTGTTGAGGAGAAGGCTTTCTTCCTAAATTATGTTGCTTAACGACATCTTCAACAGTGCTTCCAGGGGAAATTTGTACATCTCGAGAATCTCGAGAAGTATATGTTCTACTTTTTCTATTATTATAAGAGTCATCAACTATTGAATCTAATAAACATGAAAAGAGCATTTTAACTCAAAGATTACAAGTAATAAAAATAACAGAATGTAATAATAATAATAATAATAATATATTTACCGTCGTTATTTTCTAATATTGTGAATGGTTGACATTCTTCTTTTTCAGTGGCCACAGTTTCAACGGCAGACATTGTGTCGACAGAAGGATTAGTTACTTCCATTTCTTTAATTAAAAGATTCAAATAGTGAGAAAATTTATCAGACAATGCCGATTTTGTACGATAATATTTAATTCGTTGTCAGTTCACGCATTTGCCGATCCATTTGACGTTGGGTGTTCTTTTATAATTTATACACGTTTAATAAGTGTGGTACATTTGTGAAACTTTACTCGCGATATAAGGAGCATAATCATGTGTTAAGTCGATATTCGATTTGTACAATGTAATTTACGTAATTTACATGCATAAAAATAAAAACCAGTAATTTTCGTTTCACGTGCAATGAAGCGTCACGTGATTGTTGCAGTATGCAAATTTTAAGGTTTGACCTGGGGCTTAATCTCTATTTTTATAGCGTTAACGTTAGGTTAAGAAGAATAAGTAAATACATATTGTACATGCATCATGCGTTTTATACATATAGAGGATAGGCGAATTGGTACCACTTACTATATATCTATAAATCTAAACCAAAGCACGTTAAAGACCAAATTCAAACCACTTTAAGCAATAAACCCGATTTCTTATGATCAGCAAGCTTGTCTTGTCCCAAGCCTTATATTTAAAGCTTTTTTTTTTACTCATAATAATTAGAAAGTTGTTCCTATGCTAACTTCTCGAGTACTGTTGATTTAATTTTCTAGCATTCCTGAAACAATAATATTAATTAATGTACCGGCAATTAAGTTCTCAAAATATACTTTATGGTAAGTTACGATTGATTTACATTAGCCAAACAAACTTTTTACCTATGAATAAATCTAAAAAGTTTAATTGTGTTGGACAAAAATTTGATGTCAGACCAGTTTATAATTTGTGTCAGAATATATATTTAATACATTAATATATATAAATATAAATATATACAGTATACGTATAATGTAATATGTAACGATAACAATAATAATAATAATATGTAATGATAAAAGTTAACATAAATAGGATCGCTTTACTGCCATTTTTAGAATACTTTGAGTATGAAAGAATATCTGGTAATATAATGTATCTCTTACGTAGAAGTAGTAAGAAATCATAGAGGGATACAGTAATAGGAGTAATAGGTAGCAATAACAATTAATCAAATTTTTGCTTACAAATTTCTGTTTTGCACTGAAAAGATTTAGTTAGTATATGAAACAGTGATTATTAAATTTTATTACATCATTATACGTACTGATTTTTATAATATGGCTAATAACAATAGCTGATAGTAATTAACAGTTAATGATGTTATCGGCCTGATCCGGCTTGTATATTTAACTATTATAAAAACCGATTAATTAATAGAGCCGAACGAACCTGCATGATATATGATATAACGATACGATAACGAATTCTTTATCGATCAAAAAAAAATGTTTTTTACGTACATTACGTCGCTAATTAAACTTTTAAACCAGTAACAGGTAACGTACTGTACAGTGCATTAAGCTTCGACCAATAATTTGCCCAAGCAGCACAAAAGAATCCTGTTGGTTTTCTAGAATCAGGGATTTTGACAACTGCATTTTAGAACAAATCGCATGCTTTTCAAAATTCGCATGAGAAGCCGCCTTTCGTGCTTTATTAAAATGGTTTTCTTGAACAATTTTACTATATCTTACTCATAAAGCAATGTTATGACGAACTTCTAAGTGCGTCATACATATCACGTGAGTATGGAATTTATCGGTTATTCATCTAACCAATCAGTGAATTTGAGTACTCTGTCTATTGAAATTGCTCGAACTCGAGCCAATTTACAAAGAGAGCTGTTTGAAAAGATTGAGCAAACTATCACATTCGCAATTTTTGAATCTGTGCCCGGTTTGTTAAATATCTACTTAAACATAACCAAACAGATCATAGCATTGATCCTGTAAGATTGAAAATTTTTTTTTATTTTAATTCTATATATTTATAGCATTAAAATATTGATTGAATTTCATTTAATAGATGTCGTAAAGGTTCAAAAAAATCCTTAAATCGAGTGAATTTTTTCTTTTTAAACTTTGATCGACTTTTTTCCAAAGAATATTCGAGAATTTTTTTAGACAACCAATAAACCAAATTCAATAAACTTTTTTATTTAAATTCTCCAAGTGTATAGAATTAAAACAATAAAATAAATTCACCGAATTTGATCAAGTAGTTATTAAGTAATCATCGCTAAAAATTATAAGGATCGACGTAAATAAAGCCGTGATCTGATTGGTTATGTTTAGGTAGATATTCAACAAACCGGGCACAGATTCGTTATGGCTAATTATACCAGAGGTTCCGCAAGCAAACTTTGGGAAAAAATGCGTCAACTTTTGACTGTGGTAAGTTCACTATAGAACAAACAAAAAAATTTAAATAGCATAGATTTCGAAATCTTACAAGAATCACAATCAGGAAATATTGGTCCTTTTTACATTAAAACCTCTGATATTTACAATAATTGTCGCGGCTGAAGCTGGAAATTTTAATTATTTTAATATGAAATTTTCAAAATCAAGGTCCCTAATTTCCAGCTTCAGCCGCGACAATAATTATATTATTAAAAGAATCCAGAGTCAAATACGGGTGTTCCCATTACGGGTGTATATCGCACGCCGTCTCCAGGGTATGAATAAGCGTAAATATTTGATCATTTTTGTTTGTCGATTTTTATAATTGACAGAGTTTCTGCTTTCAATTAGATCACAGCCAGAGACTTACGTTCGGCCCTCAACAAACCATTCAGATATAGCTCAGAATTACTATTTTAATCGTGATGCACGACGAAATTATCCGCGTTTAGCTGTATATACGCAAAATGACGTTGCAAAGTTAATCACTGCTTCACACTTGAAAAGGTTTGGTTTTCTCAATTTCGTTCTTACTTTTCTGGAATAATTCTTTCAAATAATCTCAAAATGTATTAAAATATTAGTATAACGGCTGGTAACCAAGATGCCTCTAAAGAATCAACTACAACGGAAACTAAAGAACCAACTACAACGGAAATGGTTATTCCAGAAAAGCTTGAGTTAACTGAAGCAATTGCCTCTTCACCAGTCTTGTATTCAGCTGATAAACTACCTCCTGTTCCTCCTACTTTTCATACATATCGTTGGAAAAAATCTGAGGATGCAGATGACCCTAACCCAGGTTTGATAAAAATTCAATATTTTTTAAAAAATTTATATTTTGCTTTCTCACAAAAACTTTTTATTTTTAGGTGTTTACTGGCCTATGAAAATGGTTTCATAACTATTCATTTTATACTTGTAACCATTTTATGTTTTTTTTTCTTTTAAATACAATATTGAATACCATTACAACACTTTATACACATATGTTCGCTTTATGATGATTATTTTTGTTTCTGTGCCTCCCATTGTGCTGGTGTATAACTTTTCTGTTAAAGATTTTATATTACAGTAAAATAGATTAATGTATTACTGTTAAAATGCTATTTTTTTGCAATAGATTATAGTATTTAAAATAAATAAGAATTGCTTACCTGTGAGAAAGCATGAAGTTGTGCAATTTCTGATTTACATGTTTCATTCACTAATCGATGTTTTTGTAAAACATTTTTACCCTCAAATATTTTAGACACTATTATAACGTCGTAACTTTGTCCACAGCCACCTTGCGAAGAAAAATAAATAAATAATAACAAATTCAGCACAGTAAATTATAATTAAATATTAAGTTTTTAACAAAAAAACTAACCGGAAGTATCAACGACTTCAACATATTCAGCTTCGAGTTTTTCTCTTAAAGTCTGCTCTATTGATTCTTTTGAAATACCAGACATTTTTAAACGTACTGTAAGTTAGCTAGCGTACCAACCTAAAATATCATATTGGCCAATCAAATTTCAAGATCAGGTGTAATGCAAAAAATCGTTCTCAACTCAAAATTTACTGCCTTCTGCGCACTATCATAACAAAAAATGTTTTCTTTAAGAATTTTGGCATTAGTTAAGCCTTTCTAATCTGATATAATAACGAACTGTAACCGATAATAAACAAGAAATTTTTATATGAAATTTTTTAGGTCGGTAATTTAACTGATCACATGAGCGGTGAAACTGGTCATATGATAATGTATATCAACTATCATTTATATGGATCCGAGCATAGAATAGTAACAAACGTCCACTTGTACACTTGAAGACTGAGATCATGCCGAAGCACGAATTCTTAACACCGAAAGCCATCGCTAATCGTATAAAAGTATGAACAAGATAAATCTTATTTATTGATTAAAGGTGCTCTGTAATTAACCTCTTTTCATTTTTATTTAAGGCTAAAGGTCTTCAAAAATTAAAATGGTATTGCCAAATGTGTCAAAAGCAATGCCGTGACGAAAATGGTTACCAAGTTTGTATTTTTTTACTATATCCTGTTTTTCTTTTTGACTTGTTAAATAATTTTTTAACTTGTAACTTGTTTGCTTACAGTGCCACATTCGTTCTGAATCTCATCTTCGTCAAATGGATCTCTTGAAAGAGAATCCTTCAATGTATATGCAAGGTTATTCTAAACAATTTCATGATGACTTCATCAAATTGCTCTCCAGAAGGTAACTTTTACTAGTCCATCATTCTTATTTTATTTTTTTAATGTTGATTTTTTACTTACCTTTTGCCTTCCTTTTCTAATTAAGATGGGGTACTAAGAGAGTTCACGCAAATCTTGTATATCAAGAATATATCTCAGATAGGCATCATGTACACATGAACGGTACAATTTGGGATACTTTAACTGATTTTGTAAAATATTTGGGTAGAGAAGGCACTTGTGCCGTTGATGAGACACCAAAAGGTTGGTTTGTTAGTTGGATTGATAACAGTCCAAAGGCTTTGGCTAGACAGGTAATTTAATTAATGATTACAAATAGCTATGTAAGATTATATTATTATTTTGAATAATTAATAACTGATCCTTTTACATTTGATTTATTTAGGAGGCAATTCAGAAAAAAGAGCGAGCAGAAAAGGGCGAGGAAGAAAGGGCTCGCAAATTAATAGAGGAGCAAATAGAGAGAGCTCAGAAGGAATCTGATGATTTGGGTGTAGAAGATGTATTTATAATTTTTTTTATCATATACATATTAATTATTTTAGATTATTCATTTTTTTTTTTTCTTTCCTTTATAGGAAAAATTTACGGAACTCAAACGAAGCAATGAAGAAGATAAGATAAAACTCAACATTTCTTTAGTAAAATCAGAATCTTCCATTTCGTCTTCTACCGTTAAAACCGATTCATCTACCACATCAACTCCTTCTACTAATGGTTCCACTCACACTAGCATCTCATTTAATAAACCTACTTCCCAAAAAATGTCCCTTAGTGCTTTAGCAAAAAAATCCGGTTCTTTAAATGTACAGAAAAAAGAAAAAGAGAAAGAGCAACCAAAGAAATTAACGGCTATGGAACAAATTATTATAGACGAGATGGAGAGAAAGAAAAGGAAGGAAAGCCTGAATGAAAATGGTAACAAAAGAAAAGATAATCAGAGTAGAGAAAAGGAAAGGAATTATAAAGATAGAGAATATAATGAAAGGAGAGGAGAGAAAGAAAGTCTGAATGAAAAGGAAAGGAATTATAAAGATAGAGACTATAATGAAAGGAGAGGAGAGAAAGAAAGTCTGAATGAAAAGGAAAGGAATTATAAAGATAGAGAATATAATGAAAGGAGAGGAGAGAAAGAAAGTCTGAATGAAAATGGGAACAAAAGAAAAGATGATCATAACAGAGAAAGAGAAAGAAATCATAAAGATAGAGAATATAATGAAAGGAGAGGGGAAAAGGAAAGTCTGAATGAGAATGGGAACAAAAGAAAAGATGATCATAGCAGAGAAAGGGAAAGGAATCATAGAGAATATAATGAAAGGAGAGGAGATAGGGATAGATCATATGATCGAGAGTCAAAAAGAGCACGCAGATATTAGGGTTTTATAATTTGGTGCATCCCTTAGTCACGTAATGGGATTACGTACAATATAATAAACTTTATTAATAATTTTTTATACGTATAAATTATTTTATTTTTTACTGCAATATTTTTAGGCAATGTCTATTTTCACCATTGGGCATAACTTAGTTTATGATATTTGTCGTATTTATATTAGCTTTAAGTCATGTGAAAATAGGCGTTTCCGATTTTCATTAATCACGTTGGTACAAAAAAGCAGCGATGCACTCATCCCAATATCACCCGATGTACATGTTATGCATTGATTCCTATATCGATATTTTATATATTATAGTAATCCTTATATTTAGTCTTAAGACCAGTTTGAAACCGAAAAAATTTGGTCTGCTATAGGTCTTTAAGACTGGCAGATATTCGATTTGATTGGTTAATAAATGTAAACAATAAACGTGATCATTAACCAATCAAATTAATTGAACATCTAATATGATTTTTCTGTATATAATTATTAATGAAGCTTTATATTTTATTATTATTTTTTTTAGTAAGGTTCCGGGGACTAAGCTTTATTGATATGTATGCAATTGTATTTAAATATTTTAGCATTTAAAAAAAGTAAATCAAGTAGATTAGAGCTAAAAAAAGTATAAAAACATAGACAAATTTGCCTGTATTGGTTTATATATTAAGAAATAAGATTTTTTTTTTTTTTTTAATGCCTCTTATGACTTTTATTAAGTATATATTTGTATATATTATGTGATACAGTTTTTATATACTATTTAAAGTACATATAGCTCAGACAATTATCTGTAATCTTATTTTCTCCTTCACAATGATTACTTGAACCAAAATTTCCTACAAAAGAAAAGTCAAGTTTGGACACTGGAAAAGTAGAAAAGACCTGTAGTAGGTAGACAACAGTGCGGTTTTTATAAAGGTTAACCTCTTGTGCTTTTATGGTGATTCCTTTATATATTCGACATGCAAGCCAAAAGCGTCTTTATACAAGATAACTAGCTGGGGAAGTGTGCTCTTGTATATGAAATTTTGGTGGGGATTATAGTGTTTCTCCATCGACAAAGCAACCTGTTGCAAAATAACTGGGAAACAGTGAAGAACTTGCTATTCTCAAGCCACACTTCTTTATTCGAACAAGTAACTCCTCTCTTACTCACTTTCACTCTCCTGCCGGTTTTTTAAAATTTTTTCAAAAAAGTGAGGATTTGGCTTACCTCCTTTAAAAGATCAGCATTGTTTATATTCCAAATTCAGATAGCCTATTAGACTGCAACCACATGTTTTATGAATACGGCGTCTCTATACAGGATCAGGCCTTGGATAAAAAACCCCTAATAAGGAAGAAGGTACTCCTAATGGCGGCAGCAGGTGGTTTAAGATACGGGTCTACAGATGGTGATAGCATCTGGCTTGAAATACAGATTAAGATGAGCTGGAGCAAAACTATCTGGAGTATGACAAATAGTTGGAAAGAAACCCCCGAAGTTAAGGCGAAGCTTTACAATAGAGATATACAAACATTGCATTTAGTATATAATTTTTCAGCTTTGTACAGGTTATAATAGTGCACCCCTTTCGTTTTCTTTTTTTTTTAAAAATGTATATCATAATATCTTGTCCCTTTTTGTGCTTTTTCTATCTTCTTCTCTTTATGATGGAATCAGATTTAGAACATACCATTCTTAATATGTTTTCTTTTTTCTTTTCTTTTCTTTTTGTCTTTTTTTTTCCTAAATTTTGTTTTTCTTTGGTAAATTTGGCATATAGTATTCCTTTATAGAAAAGTAAGAGATAAACTATTCTGCCCGGATCTAGGCAGGAAAAGTTTTCAAAAAGGGATGGAAAGTTATAACAGGCTAGTAGATCCCGGCCAGTGATTTGTGGATTCGAAATCTGAAGTAGATCTAGAAGAAACAAGGAGGCTGCTTCTGCACTTGGCAGGTCGCACATAGGTCCAATTGGAAATCGAGTGAATCACACTTTAGTATAAGGCGGCATTGGCCATAAAACTTAGATAATCAAATTGTAATCTTGCTCATACGAATTGCTCTTTCTTAGTCTTAAGTAATAAAGTGTTGGTATGACTGCTTTGACTCTTAAAAAAAAAAAATTATTTGTAATCTAAATCTACCAGAGCCTTCTATATTCTTACTATATAACTAATCTGGTTTTTATATATCTTTATCCACCTTTAGTTAATTTTTATATTAAGAGATAAGATTTAACAATTATGATAATTGTATTATATTATTATTTAACAATCACAATAAAAATACAGTTAGCATTGGGTTAAGGTTTTATAGCCTAGTGGTTTAGACACCTAACCCTCCACAGACAAGATTAATGGTTCGATTATAGCTAGTAGTAATTAATTTAATTAATTATCTTTATAATCTTTAAGAGCCTTCAAATGTGAAACCCTGTAGTGGTAAGATCATGTGATATATATATTTGGTTTATAAAGAATTCTTGGAAGGAGCTCCAAGCTATAGAAAAGTTTGGGCACTGTGTATGATATAGGTTACAGAAAGTTTACTGCAGAAGGCTGTGTGTGTGAATTTACGATTGGCAAAGTAGCATCAACAACCCTAAGGTGGTATTGGGATCTTGATTGGGAAGATAGCTATATATGGTATATTTAAAAGTGGTGAAAGAAGCAATAAACATGATAAGAGGCTATAGTAAGAGGATAGCTTTACCAAATAAAGAAACACCTCTGGCTAGAGTTGTTTGCGCAAGGTAGGTAGTGTCGCCAATAGTGTTTTAAAATAGAGTGTGCTATGGCATACCAATTTAAATATGGTGTGAAGATGGCGAGCCAATTACAAATAAAACTTAGTTCCAATATATTTTCTCAAAAATATGTAATTTCTGGCACTATGGTATTAATAAAAAAGTTTTAGAGTTTGTCATTTTTGGTCGGGCACACAGTAGATCAGGTAACTGTTTGAAGTTATGGTTATTGCCAGTGTTTAAGCACAAGATGCACATGTGCAAGTAGTTTTTTTTTTGTGCAAGAGAAATTCTAAACGTATATGTACAAGTGGCAATTAAATTTAAATAAGAAGCTTGTATAAAAAATAATATACAAGAGAAATTATAAAATTTTATTGCACAAAAATTTAGTCTAAATATAAAATATAAAAAGATAAAGATGGTCTGAAAAGCTTCGAAAATAAATTGAATAAAAATAAAATACGAGCAAGGTTGAGCTTAAATCTGAAATATTTCAATATAGTAATTGTATATTTAGAGATGATAAATATATGCATATGGGTGCCGTTAAGGGAAAACCTACAATTAGGCTTTCAAGTATATTTTGTGTATAGTTGTTATCTGTATGCTGTCTATGTAAATCTATCATCAGATATAGATTTACCATAGCCGGCACACAGATAACCAACTATATACAAAATATACTTGAAAACCTAATTGTAGGTTTTTTTTTAATGGCACCTATATAATTAAATGCTTATCGCATGTCTACTACTGGGAAATTTCGGAATGGTAAACAGTTAGTGAACGTAAAATATAGACACATCACCAAAATTTGCAAAGGGATTACTATTGATGTTATTCGGTTATTGGATAGTAATCGATATAAATACCCCTAACGATGACTATCGAGTTAGTTAGTAATCGATATATATCGATATATATTAGTTAAAAAAAAATCCGATTAGTAGTGATTAATATCAAATAACGATTCAAATCGATTTTTTCTAATTATACCAATATCAATACTATTATACC
>CAJVPY010000031.1:0-44018 GCA_910591965.1 Dentiscutata erythropus | reverse complement strand
TTCGACGCCGCTTGAAAATGCTTTAGGCACTGGTTTATTGTATACTCTTTTGACAGTGTATATTATATTGGGCACTTCCTGTATGGTGATTGTGTATTTTAAAGGAAAAAAGTGGAGAGAACGTTTTCAAAATTAAATATTTATATTATTTAAACAATAGTTACATGAATTTTTTTGTTAAAAGTAAGATCATTGTGAAAATTAATACTGTAATATTTTATATTATAGAACCAACTACATGAGTTTTGCAATAATTGTAAAAGTTATTAATAGAAAATTATTCATAAAAAATTATTATGATATATATACTAACTAAAGAAAATTAAACCCTTAGAAAAATATTTTGATTGGCTGTAATACTACTGTATATTAACATTACGATTCTTGATATTTTTTATATCTTCTAGCGGCGGGTTCTCAACGACTATCTGATTAAATTAATAAAAAGTTTTATTTTAATTACACAAACTTAAAAAAGATTCATTGAGTTTGATCCGGTAGTTATCGAGAAAATTTTAATTAAAGTTTAAAAAAAAAACACATGAAAATCAAAAACGGCTGCGATTATTTTAATGTTTAAATGGAAATTTCTCGATAACTACTGGACAAATTCGATGAATTAATTCTACAAGTCTGTAGAATTAAAAAATAAAAATAAAAAATCATTGAATTTGATTGAATATTTATCGAGAAACATTCACTTAAAATTAAAAAAAAAAAATACTGAAAACTTTGAACGAATATTTCTCAGCGATTACAAATTCGATGAAAATTTGATAGATTTGAACGTAGGAGTTACAACTTTTTTGTTAAACTTTAAATAAATATTTCTTGATAATTAATCAAAAACTTTAATTGAAGTTTTCCCGATAACTACCAGGTCAAACTCAATGAAATTTTTTCAATTCTACAAGTTTGTAAAATCAAAAAATTTTTATTAATTTTAATCAGATAGTCGTTGGGAAACCATCGCTAGAATATAATCAAAATCGATAATCTGCCGTGACAATTTTGGTGCGGCAGCTAGGGTCAATGAGTACCTTACTTCTACGCAAAGTGATACCAATATTCCATTAAATCCTCTGCTCGAGTTTTTTCTTTTTTAATAATGAGAATTTGGCTCTTGTAACAGCAAAAGTGCTTGCTATTGGCTACATCTATGGGAATTAACGATACTTTCCAAACTTTTTGGTCATCCCAAATCTATTGTAGCAATAAAGTTTTCTGGAACAAATGCACCATCATTCACATGAATACCGGGTTTCCTTTTGACAGGGAGGGTCGATTCTCCGTTCACGTGATTTTCCGATGTCAACAGTCTTCGAACATACGTACCCCAAATTTGTTATTCGTACCCCCTGTAAAATAACACTTTTTTTAAACTTTGTACGAGGATATCTCGACAACCACCAAGTCAAATTCAATAAATTCTTTTTAGTTGCATTCTACAGATTCGTAGAATTCAAATAAAAAAAATCCATCAAATTTGACTTGGTGGGTGTCGAGATATCTTCGCTCAAAGTTTAAAAAAATTTTGACGCAGCTTTGTTTTACAAAAAATGATCCTTTCACAATTTTACTTAATCCTAACTCTAATCTGAACACTAACACTAACCCTAACACTAAATCTAAAACTAATTCTAATTATTTGAGTTTTCTTAGCTTTGAGCAAAGGTATCTTGTCACTCACCAAGTCAAATTCGATGAATTTTTTTTTATTCGAATTCTATGAATCTGTAGAATACAAATAAAAAAACTTTCATCGGATTTGACTTGGTGGTTAATGAGATATCTTCGCTCAAATATTTAAAAAAAAACTCAAAACGTCTATCAAAATAAAGCTGCGCCAAAATTTTTCTCAAACTTTGAATGAAACTATCTCAATAACCATCAGGTCAAATTCAATAAATTTTTTTATTTGAATTCTACGAATCTATAGAATACAAATAAAAAAAAATTCATCGAATTTACTTGGTGGTTGTCAAGATATTTTCGCTCAAAGTTTTAAAAATTTTGCCGCAGCTTTATTTTGATAGACATTTTGAGTTTTTTTAAACTTTGAGCGAAATATCTCATTAACCAAGTCAAATCCGATAAATTTTTCTTAATTGCATCCTACAGATTCGTAGAATTCGAATAAAAAAAAATTCATCGAATTTGACTTGGTGGTTGATGAGATATCTTCGCTCAAAGTTTTAAAAAACTCAAAACGTCTATCAAAATAAAGCTGCACAAAACTTAAGCTTTGAACGAAGCTATCTCGATAACCACCAAGTCAAATTCGATGAATGTTTTTTTATTTGAATTCTACGAACCTGTAGAATGTAAATAAAAAAAATTCATCGAATTTGACTTGGTGGTTGTCGAGATATTTTCGCTCAAAGGTTTAAAAAAAATTTTGTCGCAGCTTTATTTTGATAGACGTTTTGAGTTTTTTTAAATCTTTGAGCGACGATATCGCATCAACCACCAGGTCAAATTTGAGGAATTTTTTTTTATTTGAATTCTACGAATCTGTAGAATGCAACTAAAAAGAATTTATTGAATTTGACTTGGTGGTTGTCGAGATATCTTCGTACAAGGTTTAAAAAATGTGTTATTTTACAGGGGGTACGAATAACAAATTTGGGGGGTACATATAACAGCCACCTATTTTTATTTAGATATTATTTTATGGTTAGTTAGAAAGAGCTACTGTATGATAAAATTGCACGAGAAAATTTTTTTGTTAGAGTCAAAAGATCGATTAACTAGTCTAATTTTGAGATAAATGCGCATTTTTGCAGCATGACAGAAGTTCTGTTTTATTGGCTGCGGGTGCGCAATCTGCTGATCTCTATTTGTTAAATCTGATTGGCTAATCAAGATATATATGTATCAAAAAAAGTCTTTTTTGTGATCAAGATAAAGTTTTGCCGTGAACAAATATTTTCATGGCGGTAAGCAACGTGATTGTTATTTTCTTTAAGAGTAACTAACTGATATTTTTATATCTATATTGGATATTTAGATCATATAAAAAAAAAAAAATTCAATTTTAAGTTCGTGATATATAGTAAAATGAAAACTAAAAATCTTGGGCCATGTTCTGTTACCAACTGTGTAAATACCAATGTTAGGTTTCGTGTAATAACAGAGCTTGCATATGAGAAGTGCCGCAAAAACCAAATACTACAAGCATATCCATATCTTGAAATAGGAAGACAGCTTTGTCATCCACATTATTGCAAATTAGTAGAAAATAAACAAAAAAAAAATATACAAATTTCAAAAAAAAGAAAAATATTAGAACCAGTAGAGCCTATATCAGACAATAATGATATAGGTAGTTTATTTTATTTTTTTAACTGTATTATTTTTTTTACATACGTATAAAAAATTTTTTATTAGCTTAAAAAATAAATTAAGGTTTGATACTTGCTTTGAATATAGAAGCATTAACAAAAGTTTTATACCACTTATAGCGTCAAGAATCTGCAAATCTAGAGTTAGACCCAATAAGATTTGAGAGTATGATTGAAAATGCTGACTCACAACTTAAGGGTTTTTTTAAATTTTGACAAATATGATAATTCCTAAGGAACGCTCTGCACATAATATAAATGAGGCCAAAAAATCGATCATAGGATTGTGTTACATGATTGCTGGTTTACGAAATAAGTTCGTTAATCAACATAAATTAGAAGTTGGTTTATACTTGATATTATTGGGTGCAACCTGGGATGCCATTAATACAATGTCAAGGCTTGAGTATTCTGTATGTGCCAAAACTGTGGAAAATTTTTGAAAAAAAATTCAAAGCGAACAAATTAAATAAACTGAAATGCATTTTATAAAACATGTAAATTTTAATAAATTTTTTATTATATGTAATTTATACATATATATTAAACTTTAATTTTTTTTTATACATATATAATATAATAGAAAAATTGTTTTCATATATACAATATTGATGACTATCATGCAATATATGAAATTCGGAGGCCCGATACAATTTCAATATCTGATACAAAACATTTTGCTACATGCGTAGCAAAACCTGTTTTTGAATCTCAATCTATTTCACTTATACATAATGGTAAATCTATTCATAATCTAGCAAATATTGAGGCACCAAGAATTTGTTGGTACCTTATTAATTGTTATAAGGGAGTTTTTGATATGTCTTATTTAGAATGACAGTTATTTTGGGTTTTATAAAGAGGTTTAGTCAATACATTTGATAGAATCAAAACTTTAATGGTGCACAATTATAATGATAATATAGAGAAACAAAAAGAAAAACACTCTATGAATAGACTTCAATTAGTCAGGTTTAGTGAACAACAATTGCATTCAGTTCAAGATTACATGAATGCTTTAAAACTTATCTTGTCTATTAATAATAAAACATGTCACTTAGATGGGTGTATTGTTCCAATTGTTGCTGACTGGCCTGGCTAGTTATTCATTAGGAAAATGTTATATATGAAAAACTCACTACAAGAAATTAAACCATTCTTACTGATGTTAGGTCTGCTTCACTTGTCCTTAAATAGTCAAGAACAAGTTTTACTAGTTCATTATTCTTTCTTTGAGAAATTATTTCATTTCGTATTTGGTGCATATAAGAAATTAGCAAAAAAACCTCACCTCTGGCAAATAAATCTTATTTTAAAACTTGCTCGAAATGGTTGGATCAACATTCGGAACAAAATTATCAAAAAATTTGGTCGATGTTGTAAAGATGTTGAGTATCAAGCTACAATCGATTTGCTTGACAATTTAGTTCCAGCCGTGCTTGATGTGTATGCTAGTTTATTTCGATTAGGCTTATTTTATGAATATATAGAGGCAGTTTTCAGAATTTGGACGTTCGCTTTACACTAGAAGAGGAAAAACTATAATAAAGCTCCTCTTATTTTTTTGTCGAACTTGTTTTAGTTAATCATCCCTTTTTTGATATAATTAGAATGCACTTGCCAAGCTTTAACGAGTATTATATAGAAAATACTCATAGTCGTATTAAAGCCAATACTTCTTCGAATGCAACAGCTGAAAATATTATAAAGCAAGCTTACGTTATCGGTAAATTATTTTATAACTTTATTTATTCTTTAAAAAAATTTTATTTACAAATTTTATTTTTTTATTAAGTGGGCCATAACTCAGTATTCAAAGACAACTATCATAAAAAATGACAATATCCATATAATAAACCAACACTTGATTTTTTGGATAAAAAAACCAGTCTTTTTTTATTATAGCATTTCTGAAATTTATTTCGAAATATTGGAAAAAGTGGTCCCAAATTCAAGGAAAAAAAAAAAACCCCCAGAAATGTATTACCTTGCAACCTTAGAAGAAAATGTAGACTTACGATGTTTACTTACAGCTTATAGTATGTCGTACCTACCAAGGCCTGGATTATGTGACTCTTGCAAATCTCCCCTGAGCAAAAATAATGGAATGGTCTTTATTTGTGGCCATGGCTATCATTTTGGATGCTATAATAAAAAGTGTATTTATTGTAAAGAGTTTCATAAGAAAGAGATTTTTGAAAATATCAAATCATTTTTAAAACGAATTGAAAAAGGTCCTGATGTACTTATGGCAGAAGATCTTGATAATAATGAAGAAGGTAAAAAGGAGGAAAGTTCAGAGGAAATTGAGAATGATTTGGATGTTTCTTCTAGGTTAGAAACAAAAATTAGGCAAATATATTTTTGGTAAAAATATAAATAAGTACAAGCAAAGGGGCCAATAAACCTTCAAATTGCAAACTAAATACCTTCTTTTTTTTCCTGAAGTTGGTTGCTCTGGAACAGAATTTTGAAGTTAGTTTACGTTCATATTACCTTTTTTAACTTCAATATTAATAAAAAAACTCAGTTTAATAAAAGCTATCCAACTCATGGATTACTAAAATTATTTTCTACCGTCTACTTGTTCAGTAGCCAAAAAGTAATTAAATAAAGTTTCATAAGAAACCAATAAATTTTTAGTGTACTTTTTGTATATTACACAATCTATATCTAAATCATATAGAAATTTTCATGTAATGTTTATGCATAAATCGAAATTCTGTTATGCTTATTTTTGCAAAGCAAACGTTTGTTTTGATTTTTTTAAGTTTAGTTATATCAGATCCTGACTTTTAATTGGCTAATTGACATCAGAAAATCACGTGAATGGAAAATCGATCCTATGCTCTGATGTAGTTAGGTACCCTTATAACAGGGACCCGTAAAATTCTAGATCTAAAATTTTTATAAAAAATCTAAAATTTCAAGTGTCAACTCAAATTATCTAAAATTTTAAATTCTGATGAATTTATATCTAAAATTATCAATTTTAACTAAAATTTTCTTATTATATTATAGGTTGTGATACATACAGTGCTGGGCAATAAAAGACATCCACTCTTTATTAGTAAAACTTTAAATTGTTATAACTTTTTGAAAAAATTAAATCAAAAAACTATCTGACAAATTGATAAATTTTTAGCTAAACTACATTTTTATCAGTGGATTTTTTTTATTCTTTGTTTAAAAAGGGATTAAAGTTTATATGAGTTTAAAAAATTGGCATTTAATATAGAAAAAAGAAAACATATATAAATTTTTAACTAATTAAAATCAATTACACAAAATTAGCCAATCAAAATTGATTATATAAGCACCAAAAATTGGCATCTATATGTATAGATTGGATGTCTTTTATTGTCCCATATTGTAGAAATGGAATACTGTGCAGGGGAAACATTGAACCATTTCTAAATTTCACAATTCTGGCCTGCATTAGCAGTAAACTATAATGTAGACCACAGTAGATTCAAAAAATATTTGATTTGCTTATCTCTAGTTATACATATTTTATTTTTAATAAAAATTTTATACAAACTTAACTTATTTAACTTCTAAAATATACAGTATATGATTAGAATATTGATCCATGATCTAGAGACATAAATTTATGTGACTTAGTTTCTAATTTTATATTTAATAACAATCAGCAAAATTTAAATATTGAATTATTAAGAATTTTAACAAAATAAAAGAATGAATTATAAAACTTTTCTAAATTTATTTAAAATTTATTAAAATTAAATTAAAATTAATCTAAAATTTACTAAATTTAAATTAAAATTTATCTAAAATTTGCTAAATTTAAACTAAAATTTGTCTAAATTTTTTATTGTCATTAGAAAAAATTTTGAGTTTTTAAAACTAAAATTTTACGGGTCCCTCCCTGCCTTATGAATACCAAAGAAAAAAATTGAAGGTCATGGAACTTCTGTATGCATGATGTAATCATATAATCTTCTAACACACTTCTGACTAATACAAAAAAAAATGCGAGTCTTCGTATATATTGTTTTTTATTCTAATTTCATATTCGCTAAACTTTGCACAGAAATGAAGCAGAATTATAAATATCTCGGTTGAAAGAATTTTGGTATTAATTATTTGGAGAATAATTGTAACAAAGCTAAAAAATATGCTTTACTACATGTAGGGTACGGGATGGGCCAGGCCAGATCGAGCTTATTTAAACCTAACTTGGGCCCATTTAAAACCTAACCTGATAAAAAATTTTCATGATAGGTTGAGTTCAAAGCCCGACCTGACCCGACTTCAATCATTTATATTATATTATATTAGAGTTATATTACTTTAAGCTTTTATGCATTTCTCACCTCAAATTCATATCTATGTTCAATACAATTTAAAAACTGAACTGCTTAAATATTATTCTTTAAATGCTAAGCCCGAATTCTATCACTAAATTTATTCAGTGTTGGCGATGAAATTACTGAATTACAGCATTCTACTATATGGTAGACTTAATTATAGCACAGGACCTAATTGCCATAATGCTGTAATATCATAATACTATAGTACCTTTGTAGTGTAATAATGCGATACCATAATACTATTATAATAATATTTAATGTAATACAATCAATCAAACCATGGGTTTTATCACAAAATCCAAAAGGACCCAATACCGACAAAGTTAGCCAGCATTAGTTATAATGCTAGCCAATTTATGTTTTTTCAAGAAAATAGGTTTTGAGATTTTGTGATAGAACTGAACAGATAAATAAAGCACTAAAAAACAGGAACTTTAGGCCATACAAAGTTAATTTTTTGGTTCTCATAACATGGGACAAAAAAAATGACCCATCCGCCCAAACTTTTATTTAAAAATTTTATATATAAAAAATTTAAAATTTTTTAAAAAATTTTTTGAAATCCCACCTGCCTATTAAAACATATAAAAATTTTTTCAAAATATGACCTGGCCAGGTTATAAGAACCAAAAAATTAAGTTTATATGGCCTTATATACATTATTATAATCTTTATAACTTAAAGCTCAAAACTTTTGAGTTTTAATAATAAAAAATTAACCCATTGATAATTTGATAATTCATGTGTGATTACAGTATATGTAAAATTATAATAGGATTAAACCTTGAAGTCTAAATTTTCATAAATTTAATAGAGAATGATACTGCACATTATCAAGTAGTTTCTAATTAATAATTCGAATAATTTATTAATATTTATCATTATCAATTCAAGAGGTCCCATCACTAGGTGCGGTACAAAGAATCATAACAATAAGTTAAGTTATATTTTAATTTACTATATTCACTACTAAAAGTATTTTATTACTTATTTTAACGACCAAGATGGGTTTGCAAATAATTTAATATTTACTAAAGTATTATATCATATTAGTTTGATAAATTAGTGAGTATAATGATTGATAGTTTTATTAACCAATGTATATTTTAAAAAATAAGATATCTAAATTTGTAGATATACATTATATTTTGTAAGTATATTAGTTATTATTTTAAATAACTTCAAGATAAAATGAAATTTCAATCATATAAATTCTGGATGATTAAAGTTACATTTCTCTTAGCGTCACTAATTTATTACTATATTAATTGGTATACTGTACTTTAAGAAAGTACAGAGTAATAAAAAAATGTTCCTAGTCAGTTATTTAAACAAAGCTATTTGCGAATCTCTGTTAGGGTAGGGTCTTTCAAAATTAACATATAAAAATTAGTTTCGCAAAAAAAGTTCTAAATAAATCCGGAATTGTTAATGGGTATTAAAGTAGTATTTTACAAAGAATACTCAGACTAAAACTGTGCATATAATTAATATTGAAAACACACTACCGGCAACAGGCACCACTTGTCTCTCACATGTACCTGTAGCAAGTAGCAGTCTTTCAAACTCGCTGCGTAAACGGGATCCGGGTTCGAATAGACAGTTTTGGAGGACCTGCTACTGGCGATAGAAGCATGTGATAGACAAATAGAGCTTAACGCCGGTAGTGTGTTTTCCATATTAATTATACGTGCAGTTTCAGTTCTGGTATCCTTTGTGAAATGCTAAATTTATACTCATCAAAAATACCGGATCCGTTCGGATCCTTTCTGTGGAATACTAAATGTGATTATCATTTACTGCAACTTAATTTCGTATTAATTTAATCAAGTGAACTTGATGTTATTTATCAAACCAGTTCTTCACTGATAATCTTTTTGTAGACACAAAACTTCACCAACAAGTTTATTTTACAGACATTTAAATCACTGATGATTAATTATCGACATATACATTTTACCGGCACATTTATTTCGCCGACACTTAATTCACTGACAATTAATTCACCAACAAGTTTAATTCATGTAGTTTGAAGAAAATGAACGTAATTATATAATTAAACACTCAGCTTAAGTTAGGGTTAGTGTTAGGGTTTAAAATTAAAATACTATCAGATTTTTGATAATATTTGAACGCATAGTTATTCTATTATCACTCATGGCTGAAATATAACATAACTTGCTTTACTGTTGCCAATTTAATCATGGTCTGCAGCTTGAGCGTTTACGTCAGCTTTCGCATTAGCAACATAGAATAATTTAGGATAATTTATGACAATCTAGGAATTTTTAGAACACTCAAAAACAAGTCTTTATTTTAAGGACAATCCGAAAACCAACTTACTCTCAGCTATAAAAAATAACCTTGACCGAATAGTAAAAAAAAATTAAGATTTTTTGCTACGAACTTTGATAATCAATATTTTCTATTCGCAAAACTACTGTGCATTATCTTAATTTTAAAAATTACTTTAAACTATAAACACTAGCGGAGTATTACCATCTGTTATTCTATGTTATTGCGGCACAAAGTAATTATGGCAAATAATACGGCACATGCCGAACCATATTAATTTGCTAAATTAATTCTACCACCAACACTAGTTTTGACACCTTTTGTCAGTTTCGTCATTTCATCATTTAAGATTTTAATTGACAAAAGACGAACTTAGATTACGCGTATCATCAGCACGAACCTTAAGGTTTCATCTAACAACTATATTTCTGCTCAAAGTATAATTCCCGGGTAAGAATTTTTAAATTTATATCAGGTTTGATCGGGCTATATGGGTCAATGAACAGAGCCCGAACCCGACCCGATACTTTAATAAGCCCGGCTCGAACCCGACCCGATTTATAATGGGTCAATAATTTGAACCCGGCCCGACCCGCAAAATTTCGAGTTGAATCCAATCTGTCCCGGCTATACTATTAACTCGAATAACAGGCGATATGGTTCTATGAGCCACATGTTTCAAATATAAGCTGGCTTGCAAAAAAGCTTTACATCGCTCTGCCAAATCTAGTAGCATTCTATGAAATGCTTATGAAGGATTTTCTAAGTTACCCGACATATGTATTGTTTTTTTTTTTATCCCATCCATAACATTTTTATGATGATATTCCGTCTATTCTGAGAACCAATTTCACACCACCTCCTCACACCTGAGATTTGGGCCCTGATGGTCGTTCGTGGTGTATGAGTGTTGAATAATAAGCAGAATATAGAATTTTCGTATATTGACTCTTCTATTTTTATAGAGCAAGCAGAGAACGCAATATATGGGGTGTCTCGTATTAAAAGGGCCCATTTTGAAATTTTTCGAAAAATGAGTTTTTATTAGATTCATGTAAATTTTGACACGATTGACATTTTTCAATTATAAATGAAAGTCGATTTGCATAATGAAAAATAGAGATAATGTAAAAGAAAAATTACACGAAGCTTCCTAAGGCAAAGCACATCACGAGATTACCCGATAGTCATCTGTTACTTTTAACCAATCAAAATTGTGAAATTTGATTAATCCCGGATCAGTCCGAAAATCAAAACAAATGATTATCTCAAAATGAGATATATGTCAAAATGGTCCCTTTTAATATGAGGCACCCCATATGATCGCAAAATCACATTAATGTTATCTTTGTAATGTAAATTACGCAAGGTAGGGTAGGGTATTATGACGCGAGTGGGTAATGATCAGAATCGAAAAATTTTAGTATCATTCGATTCGTCTTACTGAGACGAATCAATTTTTTTTTGATTCTAATTGCCAAACCGCAAGATATAAGTAAAAGTCGTATTATTTATGCCAGCATCAATTTCTTTTAATTTTTATTATATATTTCCTCATTTGGAGGAAAGATGTAGTATGTACGTAAAAAAAAAAATAATACTAATTTTTATTATCTCTCCCATCTCTATGTATTTTTGAAAAGCGCAATAAAATTCAAATAATATGAAAATTCCACCGTTTGGCGTTTTCTAAACAATTATGTTCTTGTTTATGTATTAAGTGGAAAATGATGTTTAAATTATTAAATGTATTCCAAATCAATTTTAGCTGTTTTACAACATAAACAGTACTACGTGTAACTGCATCCTGTGAAATTCGAACCTTGTTAATGAAAAAAATTCCTTTTTGATTGAATTGTAATAATAGGTTAATAGGTTGTTCAATAAGGTAATTTTATGAAAATTTGGCCAACAAATCATTCGCATGACTAAAACTACGTTAAGCACGGGGGTTTTGTGGTAACTTACTACTACTGGTCAATAAGTTTGTTTAAAAGTGCGGCTATTGTAGGAAAGGTTCGTGATTGTAGAACATAAAATATAGACACTTTCGGAATAAAATATAAATTATAATTACCAAAATTTATTTTACAGCTCTAGTTTCTGAATTTTAATATATACGTGTAACATAATAACGATGCAAAATTGAGTTATACATTATATTTTTATACTGCGCAGTATAGTATAGTCGGTTAATTATTATAATAATGCTAAAAATACATGGTTGAATAAATTTAAAGAAAATTAGGTTGCATTTCATCCTTCATCCCATAAGCCATCATTCCCATTGATTATTGCAGTGTTGTTTGTATTAGCAATTATTCCACCTCCTGATGTTGTATTAGTTGGTGACATCATTATAATTGGATCAATTATTCGTAATTCTTCCTTGAGATTATTACGAGCTAATGTATCTACTTCCTTCGATACTTGAGAAATTATTTTCTGAAATCAAATATATATATAGATTAATAATTAATTAATAATGATTCGCAAATGCAGTGTAATCTGTGTGCAAATTTTACGAAATAAAATTCATATATGAAAATATAATGGTATAATTCTTCAGTTCAGATTTTATATACTGATTAGATGACAATATAAATACAGTCAGGTCTTGTCACAACGAATACATGAAATATATGAAATATATTAAAATTTCTGTTGTGACAACTTAAGGTTCCCTATAACAAGGCTTGACTTTATATAATCGTATTTAATATATATATATATGTTTTCTACCTTAAATTTTCCATCAACTTTCAGCACACTTTCTATGAAATTGGTTGCCACTATGTTATTAGCCCCTAGCAGTTTGTTATACACTTCCACAAGCATGTCACATAATGTATAGAATGTCTGAAAGTAATCCAAATCGAAAGGCTGTAGAAAATAAAAGAATAAATTTTTAGATATTTGATATACTGCAAAATTTATTGAAAACATTGGAATTCTACTTACTATATTTGGCACAAAAAGATATGTATATTCTCCTTCCTGAAATGATGAGTCTTCATGTTTTGTTATTTTTGATTTTCTAAAAAATATTTTCTTCATAAATATTTTAAGAATTGTTAGCCTTATTCAACTAAATTAGCGATGTAAACCAAACCCGAATGGGACTGTTGTAATTCCAAACCCAATACAAAACCCAAACCGGTGGCCCATTCATTTTTGCATATCCCATAATCTTTATGAAATAAACATGGCGCATGTGATAGTGCAGGGGAATTATTTGTGGAATAATTCTCCTGCATCATTGTCGAATCTAGTATAGAGCTGTTACCCGGTTGGCTTGACCGTGCGGGTCACGGGTCAGAAACTGCCTTGACCCGGGTTAAACGGATCAGTTAAATGGACAGATAAATTGTAATGAACCGGTTTTTAGAAAATGAATGAACTCAAATTACGGATTACAAAACCGAGAAGTTTCGATTTAAATATTTATATGTCAAGATTTAAAATCTAAAATATAAATTATTGCACGGGTCTTATGTGACAACTCGTGCTTTACTTATTGGCACGGGATTGTTACGTCAGACACCGTGCAATAAGATAATTATTGTATGGGCATATTGAATAACTAACCCAGTTACATACACGAGCTCATATTTAAATCCCGTGGCTTCGGCACGGAATATGAACCCGTGTGTAACTGGGTTATTCACTACATACCCATACTATAACGATAAATTATCAAGCTTGACTTATGTGACTATTGACCCGAGTCACAGCTCTAATCTAGTAAAAACCTTTGGGAATCTACTAAATCCCAAACTGTCGGGTTTGGTTTACATCGCTTCACTAAGCTAAATGCACGAATGAATGTGCATTATGTTTACCATTTTTTGTTTAGAGTGATCATTGGTGTGATATTCAAATTCTTGTAGCATCACATTCAAGGCTTTGACGTAGTCTTGTGGATTACTAATATCAAGTATTGATGCCAATGAGCAGCCAAGAATAAAAAAGTTTCCTGTACTATAAAATAAACATAATAAGTATAATAAGCCAAAATTCAGTGTTTAATATCTAATGTTCTCAGTGTTCCCAAGAACATTTAAAAAAAATTAGGAACAATAGATTTAAAATTTATGTTCCCTCTTAGGAACAAACAGGGAACATAAAATCTATAACTATAGAAAATTAAAAGTATATATAATCTATACCGGAGTATAATGCTGGACAGAATTAAGAAATAGAAATGCAAAAATTTCCGAAAACTTCCGAAAAGAAAAAGATGAGAAGGGTCAGAGTAGAGATGCTGGTGAAATTAATTTCATCAATTCAACACCAATTTCACCAATTGTGGTGAAATTATTTCACCAGCATCTTTAGGTCAGAGCAAATTTCCGAAGGGAAAATATAAAAGAAAGGGAGAGAATAATAATATTTTTAAATTTCTAAATTTACGTTCTCGGGAACAAAAAAAACTTTTCAGATATATTTCACTGATTGTAACGCTGAAATGATATAATTGATTTTACCGTTTCTTCATTCTGCTATTTTCGTACATCGATCCTAAATCTTCTTTGCTTAAACATACTGTGTTAAACCAATGTATCCTTCCCTCATGAACTCGCTTCAAATATGAAAAAGTCGTTATACGTTTTTGCACAAGCTCATATAAAAAGTCATATGAAGACGTGGTTCCAGTGTGATCTGATGAAGAGTTTGAAGGTGAACGAGGACTTGGTGTTGGAAAGTGTGCGGCTGGTAAAATTGTATTCGCAGTGGCGTTCGGTGTTAGGGCATTTGCAACGTTTGAATTTGCTGTTTTGTCCATGCGCGTATAGTTGTTAGACGAAACCTTTTTTTGCTTGATGACGAAGTCGAAACCTAAGCTCTAAATGACGAAACCTCTGTCGAAAGTCGAAACCTCAAATCCTTCTGACGAAAGTCGAAACTCCAAACTTAAAATGACGCTCGTTAAAAAAAATTTTATTATTTAAACAAAATTATTGAGGCTTTTTAGGCTTTTATTTATATTTCTGTGTTTAAATTCTGTGGTTCACAGAAAATCATCGTACCTGAATTAGTGTAATTTTTTATCCATCTTGATTGTAATACGTACAAGTCATGCGTTTGTCGATGCGCTGAGAGTTTTTTCAGCTCTAAATCTCATACGCAATACTACGAAACACAGTGTAGTGCGCCATAATACTCCCCAAATATAAAAAACAGAATATTTTTTTGAGTAGATTTTGAAAGTTCATACGTATTCAAACTTTTTTTTTTTAAAAGTCGATTTTTTTTTTTCATTGGCAGATAAATATATTTTTTTCTGGAAATTTTTATATAATCCCCATAGTTTAAAATTTAGATATATCATAAAAGTATACCGTATTTACCCAACATGTAGACCGTCAATTTTTGACTTATACCCCGGGTACCTAAGTATGATACTATGCTTCTGTACCCGGGAAAACATAAATACGGTAGTATACGTATATGACTTATATGTTAGATTGCAATATTATATTATTGATATTTGAGATATATGACATTTTTATAATTTGCGGACTATTATCAAATTTTATATTAAAAAATCGCAAGCCGTAAAAAAGTTGCAATGAGTATTTGCAGCAAGCGATACTATATCGGAGTGGAAATTTTACTATCCAGACTTGTGGTACCCCTGTACGATAATAACAGGATATTTTACAAGAAAAAACATTCCTTTCGATTTTGCAAAACGATAAAGTGACAAAAAAGTAATAAATAAAACAATGATACAATATATTCATTGGCATCTGGCGTAGAATCATATATCACTTCACATTAGAACTTAAGATTACAGTATCTTAAATGAAATAAGCTTTTACATTAATAAATATTGATATTAAATTATAAAATTGATAGGAATAAAATTACTGAGCGTAAGAAAAAGAAAAAGATCACAAAAATTAATTGCGAACAAATAAAATCAAGATCATAAGGTTAAGAATCCGGCCGGCTCAGGACCTTAAAAAGATAGATTGACCCTTGTTGGAATCGAACCAGCGATATCAAAATCTTGTCATAAGACTAAGGACTTAGGCTTTAAAAAAAATAGATTGACCATTGTTGGAATCAAACCAAGTCTTATCATAAGACTAAGAAACCAACTAACGTAGGGCCTTAAAAAAATAAAGTTTTTACATGATGCATAGCAATTATAGCGTCAAAATCTTGGAAAGTTTTACATGACGCCAGAATCCAACTATAGCGCCAAACTTTAAACCTTGGAAATAAGGAAATGGAACTATACCCCTTGAGGAACTCGGGAATAGAACAGTATGAACTTAAGAAGAATGTCGTATTCACACTCGTATCCCATTTAGGTGTAAGAGACCAAGAGCCCCCCTTGCAGCACAAGCTACATTGGGAACCGCGTTGAGAAAAAAAAGCAATATATTAGACCCACTTCTAAATAATTTCCAAAAACTTTTTTACTACAACAAGGTACATAATTAACTCTTTCTTCAGAATCAGTAGATCTTATACAGAAAAAAAACCAAAAGTTGCAAATATCATGAATATTCTATACTCGAAAATGAGCCCGATGCCTTCTGATCTAGGTTAACAATAGATCAAGATTCTGCCAGCTATTCCTTACCTTATTCTGCAGGCAAGCACCCTAAAAAAAATATTTTGATTCATTTTTAATTTATTTTCAAACTCGAATTTTAAAACAATAAAATACAAAAACATAGTGAGGCTTCAGGTGTAAAGAGAACGATAATGTTCATAACTCAAATAAATAATAAAAGAAAAATATTGTATGTTTAAAAAAGGACTGTCTGACCAGTGATAATTTTTCACTATGTGGACCGTGCGCAGCACACAGAAACAAAATTTTGCGCACACTTTTTTGAATGGATGTGTGGGTGCCGCACAGGAAAATTGGCATTTTGCAAATACAGTCACTAAGTGCACAGTATATTGGGGTTTACATGATATACTAATTAATCAAATCTATGTAATGCATTATAATAAAAACAAGGTTCGAGTTGAAGAGGATGTATATGCAGTGAGTAAGTTATCAACTAAGGCAATCATGGATCGTAAGTAGAAATAATTAATTGTTCGGTTCCAACTTATCCGATTTCTGAAGTTGAGTCATATTAGACTTGAGTGTTTAATCATATGATCGATTAGGTCTTGCGATATGATGATGTATGTTATGGTCAGAGATCGCATGTATATGGTCAAAATTTTGGAAAAATTTGGCCAAAATGCAAATATCAAAATTAGGCCCAAAAATTTATTTCCAATGTCCCTGCACTGACCTTACATAATGGGCTCCATGTTTCTTTCTCTCAGAGTTGTTATTACTTTTTAATATTGCCACATCATTATTTCTGTATTTCTTAATGTTTCTACGTCGTTTCTTTACTTTGTCTACTTCCTACTCTTCTTCAATATTGATACATTGATCCTATGCCTCCCTTCCTCCCGTTGCACCTAATAGTTCTTGGATCGGAAAGGCTAAAGCAGCTGTTGAAGCAAATAAAGAATTATTTATTATATTTGGTGGATTGATTAGTGGTGTAACAGTGGTCTGCACATTCGTAATTGGAAACAATTGGTACTTTATTGCTTTTTTTCTTTTCTATTGTTCTTTTATATAGCTTGTAATTTACTTTTTTACAATTCTTTAAATAGGAAGTTAAAAAATGAAATTGATGTATTAAAAGAAAGGCAAGAAAAAGAAAAAGTAAGACATGAAGGTTTAAGAAATGAAATACTTGCTAAGCTGGAAGAATTGGTGTGTTATTTTCAACTCAAGTATACTGTTTTATTTTGCATTTTACAATTCTTTTAACTCTTTTCAAAACAGCGAGATGTAAATCATGTCTACAATGCCAATTGGGGTGCAATTTTAAACAAAGATGAAGTCGTAATTCCTAAAGCAGTAAAGAGAACATAAATTCTTAATACTTATTTTTAATGTATCCAAAAACCAAAAGCTCCAATATTGCTATATACTGTGAACAGAAATTGATTTGCTTAAAGTAGGAAATAATTTATTTTTAATGCTTATTTTTAATGCATAATTGTAATTCCAAAAACCATAAACTCCAATATTGCTATATAATGCTACTATGAACAGAAATTGACTTTAGAAGTTAAAAATTAATTAAACCATCGAAATTTTAACTGTTGAAATTAATTTAGTTGTTGAAATCAATTCGACTATTGAAATTAAATGAAAATAAAATTATTCAAGTTATAAATATAATATATAAATCTCAAAAATAAGCACCACACCCTCTGCCTTATTTTTTAAAATCTCAGATTAACGGGAATAACTTGAGTAAAGACTTTATTGCTATTTCCGCTAATCTGAGGTCTAGAAAGTAGGGTAGAGGCTTTGTAATACATGTTACATTAACCAATAATATTCAATCTGATGATCAGAGCCAACGGCCAATAAAAACAAATCTCCATCATGCTGTTTTAGGTAGTTATATATATGAGTGTCGCCAAAAGAAAACCCGACAATTTAAATATAGTCTATATTTTGTCGACACTCATATATAAGCAAAATTGCCTTCCCGACACTTGATTAACCTACCCGAAGTAGGTTTAGACTACTGTTTTTTGTATTTTACAGGTTTTTTTTTTATTTCTTGTTTTGCTTCGCCGGCGATCATCAAAATCCGTGATTTGATTGGTCGAAGATCACATGATTTACCTCCGCTTTAGACGTCCCCCAAAAATAGAAATTAGCCCGTACTACGTATGGTAAAATTGACCCAGGAACATTAATAAAATTCCGAGTAATTTTTTTGACCGTCCGGCAGCTAGGGTTAACTGTCCATCGCTTCGCATAATATCTAAGATATTGTTACTAAATTAATATGTAAGATCAAACCTGTTTAAATCATTACAGTAAAAACAAAAGGATTCTCGATCTCGTTTGATTATTTTTACATTAATTTCTACGTCATCATTTTTTCTAATCAATTTAATTTAAATTGATGATGATTCTGACATCGCCATCACTAAGTTCTATATTATTTCACATTTTATTATGCAATTTGTTTTGAAACATTAAAAAGACATATAACCACAACCTCGTTTATTGGCGACTTTAGAACTTCTTATTTATCAAACTATACCTTTTATAGGCCTCAGTTTGACGAGTTCGAATTCACACATGACTTAAGTAAGACTCGAATGGCGTACATAAAATGATGAATTGACATAAAAAGAGTATCTTTAAACAAAAGAACAGACAACCTAATAAAAATTTAAATGTCTAGAATATCTAGGCTCCGGACCCAGCGGTTCCCGTTTCCTAGTTGATTTAAACATGGCCTTTAGTTTAATATCACTATTCCAGTGTTTACTGACTTTCGTACTTTTGAGAGCATTTGTTTGGTTTGTTAATTGTACAGTACTGTACGTACTCAAATTCCAATTAATCAGTTTAACTACAGTATTAATGTTACCAATATCAATCACGCGATATTCTAAATTTTTGGTCGGTTGTTACTGTATATCGTGGAAAGAAAAATTTACAGCATCTTTCATAGATTCTGGGACAGCTAAATTTTCCGGCGACCGAATCGATAAGCTATCAAGTTGAATCAATAATTTACCGTCATCAGCAGAAATCAAACCTTTCAAGTGTTCTAGAATTTGTATTTATAATATCAGTTTTAGCTATTTGGAAAAAAACGCATTTGATTAATAAAGATTCCGTGGTTCGCACTGGGTTTATCTAATTCACGGTAGATTTACTATCGAAGGGAATCTTATACGCACAATACGGTAGCCTCAATATGGATCAGTCTCTGCAGTTATGAATATTCGAGGATTATTAATCAAACTTGGTTTATTGGCCATATTCTCGAATCTAAGTGTAAATTTTGTTGCATAATATATATTATACGTAAATATACAGTATATTATACGTACAATGATTTATTACAATCCTCAATCAAATGCAGAAATGTAAATTATCAAAAAGGTAGTCTCCAAAGCCCTGAGAATATTTATACTAATTTTAGCAAGATATTAAACGGCTAATGCTACGTACGTACGTACGTAAAAATATAGTTAAACAGTGCGGTAGTCGCAATTAAACAAGATTTTTAATACATACTGTATTTTTTCTTCGCATGCAGAAATATGTATGCTACCATCTTTTTATATTACGTCATTTCTGGGCAATTCTCTTTATAGTACAATGAAACTAGGTAACAAAGACTTCAATAATTTAAAAAATAATTAAATAAAAAAAGATGACACTCGTAATACGTAAAAATCAAAAATCATTAATAACAATGGTAACGGTTAAGATAGATAAATAATCTTGTAATCGCAAAGTAGAACCAAAAATCTTATAACGATAAAATATTCAGAATCTTCAAACGTATGTACAGTACATGCATTAGAATTAAAAAATGGAGAATGTATTTATAGTACTGTAGTAAATTTGTAAATAGAACATATATATTACAGTATATATACAGTATATAAATAGGATATGCATTTTATAGAATGTAAAAAATAGGCATTTATTTAGGGAAATAACAAACAAATCATTTGAAAGTTTTTAAACATGGAGTGTAACATGACCTATTTAATTTAAAGCAACCTGAATTAAGCCTAAAAAAGAAACGTACCGATTAGGATAATATCATTATCATGCGATATACGTATATATATAAATAAATAAATAAATTGAACGCTTCTATTTTCAAAGTTTGCAGTTTTGCGTGTTTTATTTTTCTATTATGGAGGTTTCAGAACTTAATGTTGAAGGGAGAGTATCTCCTATAAAACGTACACGTTCACCAGTAAGTAGAATTAAGGACAGCATTAGTAATTACTTTTTTCCTAATTCTGGAAAGGATTCAACCCAACTTGTCGAATTTACGGTCACAGAACAAGAAAGTAAAATAGATCAACTTCGTACTTATTTAGAGGAGTTGGGTCATCCTTTAGATACTTTACAACTAGAAAATTTATTAAAGAAAAATTCTTGGAATGTAATGGAAGTAGCGGATTATTGTACAGATTTAATAGAAGCTGAAGATGGTTTAGTATCAGATATTCAAAAGGATATAATAATGCTTGGAGCTGAAAATGATCGATTTACTAGTTGTTATATAGGTAAAGAAATCATTATTAAATCAGTTAATTGACAAATCAAAATAAATTAAAAATAATTATTTATAGACAGTTTAATGTTTGCAATGTTTGCAAGAACACGGTCTTTTGATGGTTTACTTTTTATTCAACCTGAAGGAATAAATGCAAGAAGTTTACAGACAAATTTACGATTATTTGTGAATCGACTTCGACAAGGGAAATATATAAGTGCATATATGGTTAAGGTAAGAGAAAAAAAAAAGTTGACAAACAAAACAATTGCATAACAATGAAATAATGAAATGTTAAAAAACATGATGACGTCATTAATATTTTGATAGCAATTACGCGAATGTTTATTTGATTGTGGATGGATTGGTAAAGATGAAAATGAAAAGCCAACTCAAGAGGATGCTAGTGAATTATTTTTATTTCTATCATGTCTTTATGAACTTCCTTACCTTCCACTTGGAATTCATTTATTTCACGGAGGAACTAAAGATCCAAATGATGAACGAGTTATAACTGAACGATTGATACAAGTAGCTATACCGGGTGATCCACTTGATGAAGCGCCAGTTTCTTTGGAAGAAGTTTTAATAACACATTTTCATGATAATATCGTATCCGGAATAAAACGATTTTCAGCTGATGATAATGAGCAAACCGAAATTCCAGTTTCAGCATGGCAAGTGCTAAAACTTTTACCATTTTATTCAGCAAGTAATGAACAAGGTAAATACAACTTAAACTAACGAGAAAAAAGAACCCCGAAAAAAATTTAATAGATTAAAATATAAATTTTTTTACATAGGTGAAAGAACAAATGCAATTGAGTCACATTTTCCAACCAATAATCTGATTTTACCATTGGTACTGAAACGATACGGTTACAATGACAAAATGCAACCATTTCGAATAAAGAAGAAAATATATATTCCCCCATCAGTCAATTTTAACTCCTTTGTAAGTTCAGATGCAGCTGACGAACAATGTCATTGTGGCGTTGACATTCAATATCGTTTAAAACTACGGTCAGTTGTATGCCATTATGGAGATACACCCACACATGGACATTATAAAGGTTATACATTAGACGATGTATGTATAAACCACTAGGGAACGGGAGGTACCGGTAGTAAGAGAGAGAGATTTTTTAATACCAATCCTTTTTTTTTTTTTTTTTTTTTTTTTTTTTTTTTAATATAGGAACAAGATCGATGGTATCGGCTTGATGATTTAGATGGTGAGCGTAGTTAAAATAATTAAAATAATTAAAATAAATAGTATGATATGGTCGTTATAAATTTGATTATTGATATTCATTATTATATTTAATATAGGTGAACATGTAAAGGAGTTTAGCACATTACAAGACATGACTTTACTTTTTAGCGAATTTAGTCGACATGGTTATTTACTTTTTTATGAATTGCAACGTTTACATCCGGGCATTGTTGAAGAAGAGTTGGCGATAGAACATGATTACTATGTTGCACAAAATTTGCAATTGGTTGAATTTTTAGATGGTAAGAATAATCAATGCACGGTGCAGTAGCAGATGTATAATAAACATAATATATAAACATATAAAATATATAAACATATAAATATATATAAACATATAAATATATATAATATATAAATATATATAATATATAAAGATATAAAATATATATAAATATATAAAATATACAAATATATATAAAGATATAAAATATATAAATATATATAAAGATATAAAAGATATAAAATATACAAATATAATATATAAATATATACTGTATATGGATTTTTTCGATCAATAGTATGTAATTTTTGAAAATTTTTCTCTTTTTTTTTTATTATTATCTAAAATGTTATTAAAATTAAAAAAAAATGTATATGTACAAAAAAAGAAAAAAGTATATTTTCTGAAATGATAGCAAAAAATAAACGGATAAGACATTATAAATTCTATTATTACCTGTTTGTTAATAAAATTGAGAAATCAATGTAAAATCATTTATGAAATAAACAAACCTAGAAAGCGTTGATCTTAATTATACCTTTCTTTTCCCTATGTAATTATGTCATTATTGATTAATTATGCGGTCGTACTCAAGGAAAGATTCGAATAAGCCGCATCATTGTTAATACCAACTTCTTTTTTTCGCTTTTTCTTTTTGTATTCTCCATCAGCAGAACTTCTTTTATGTTCTTTATCATGTTTATGTCTTCTTTTTTTCTCTACATCATAATCACTATCATGTTTATGCTTCTTTTTCTATATGTTATTGTATTTTTTTTAACTTCTAGATATGCTAAGAATTGTGTAACAGAATAATCAAATAAACATACTTTTTTCTTCTCATGTGTCCGATCATCTCCGTTTGTACTGGAAGCTATTACAACATTGTTATGATAAATTTAATGTTTTTTTGTTTTTTTTCACAAGATTATTATACGATTAACGGACATATTTTAATAATGCATACCCAGTTCTAAATTACTACTGGAGCTACTTTTTGTTGAAGAACGAGAATTATTATTATGCGTTGACGTTGAACATGACGTTGAATATGATTTTTTCTCATCGTCCAAGCCAAATTCAGCAGGATTAAACTATCATATATATATATCCATTAAATTATTGTCTATAATAAATATTTTTGTCTAAAAAATAATGACAATATATACTTACACCTGGAATTTGCCCTGGTTTAAGTAAGTTCAACATATTATGTTCGATAGTTTTAGCATCTAGCGGATATTTTTCTGGTGGATATTTTTCTCCCCATTTTTTATGATTTTTGGTAAGTTTTCTGAGACTTTTATCTGGAATTATCTTCACTTTTCCTATCCGATATAAACCCCCAGAAAAAAAACTTAAGATCTTTTTGTAACTATCTAATCAAGCGAAAAAAAAAAATTTTTTTTCCTATTCTAAAAAAATCACCTGGAAGTTTATTAATATAAGGAAAATATGTTGGGTCCAACTCAACCCCCTTTTCTTTATACGGTCGAACGAAACGATCGTAAATGGCTGTTAAGTCAAAGTCGTTTAAATTTGGACCTATAGGTTCGCTTAAATCACTAGCTGTTCCTTGTGAAAGCGAAATATTACTGGTTGTTTCTATAAAGGTACGTAACATTAGAACGCTTTTAAGGATTTTTTGTAAACCACATTTACTTCACCTTGTGGCTTGATATAATAAAAAAAATTATTCAAATCTGAATTTTCCATTTACTTTTTTTCGAGGACTCAATTTTGAGCCCAAAGGTTTATTATAATAAATATATATTTTTTTTTTTAAAAAAAAAAAAAAACTAAAAAAAAAAGAAAGAAATCTACTTAAGGGACACTGAAAAGACCTGAGCACATAAAAAGTTGTGAGAAATGAAAACGCTTGTGGTACACTGTACCCAGAATTCATAATACGTTTGGCTGTAATTTCAATAATAATTCCTATGTAGTACAATTTGGCTGTTGCTTTGTGATACCATAAAAAGATATAAAATGCATCCTCATCAGTCCACATTACCGCATTCGTAAGAAAAAAATGGTTAGGATTAAAAATACTTTTGTTTTTAATCAATTAAAAATTTAAACAGTTTCTTAATTAAACATATAGTCTGTTACTTTACATACAGACTTGGGTGATCTCAAGATTGAAGTTTTTTGTGAAGCAGTTCCTAAAACGGCCGAGGTTTATATTTAATTCATTCATTTATAAATAATTAATATACAAAGATTGTATCATTAAATAAAAAAAATTCTTTAATATAGAATTTTTTAGCACTTTGCGCAAGTGGATACTATGATAATAATTTAGTTCATAGGTATATAAAAGATGTTAATGTAAAATTTGTAATAGTTATTTCCTGGGCAGTTGGGTATAAGCGGGGCTGAAAGTCCCGCTTATCACATAGTGCCCAGGACATAACTGATTTATGCCCTGCGATCTTGATATAGTGACCAGGGTATAAGTAGGATTTATAAAATGTTAAATTTATTAATCTGATTTAAAATTTAAATCAACATTAGAAACATAAAAGGGTTTATGGTGCAGGTAATTCTATATGAAGTCTATTATTTTGAAGAATATATGACACATTTTAAAATATTGTTCTGATTTTATTAACTTTCTTGTCCTAACGAATGTAAGACCGGTGACCCGACGGGCACGGGCAAAGGCGGAAATTCAATTTGGGGAAGAAAATTTGCGGATGAAATTAAATCATCATTAAAAGTGATTATTTATCATTCGCACGTTGTCTAGATTTACATTTATTAAATTCTTAAAAGTTACTAAATTACTAAATCACTAAATTACTATAATTTTGTTCTCAGCATAACGCGCGAGGAATTGTTTCCATGGCTAACAGTGGCCCGGATACTAACGGATCTCAATTTTTTATTACATACACAAAATTGCCACATCTTGATACAAAGTACACTGTATTTGGAAAGTATGTATATATAAATACAAAAATACCTATATATATTTTTTTAGTCTTTAGTTAATCACATTCATAATATTTATAATATTCTTATTAATGTAAGAGTAATCGATGGTTGCGACACAACATTGGATGCTATCGAAAAAGTTCCCGTCGATGAAAAAAATCGACCTACTCAAGAAATACGAATTAAATCTATTACAATTCATGCAAATCCTTTGGCTGAACGTGATTAACTATATAAATTCATGAATTCATATACGTAAAGTATTTTGAGCTCTTTATGGTTAAGTTAGCAGCAACTAATCGATTTAAATTTTTGAAAAATTTTAATCAATTAAAATAAAATTAATTAATTGTAAATCATTTGATAACCCAGTTAACCAATAAAATTAATTAAAAACATGTGAAAATGAATCTTCAACTAAAGTTTACTAACTAATTGATTAGAAAAATTTTGCTGATTCGAGTATTAAGTAATTTTGAAATATACAAATTTCAATCTTTCTCTAGGTTAATGGCATTGCCAAATTTTCCATACAATAGTTTTTTCAAATTTTCCATATCGTTAGTTAAAGATCTCATTTCACTTCTGAGTTTATCTGACTCTTCTGATAAGAGCTCTTTCTCCTTTTTTGTACGCTGTATAGCGTCTTCTAAAGAAATTGAAATAAATGCATCACCTATCTTGTACCTTTATAAGTTACAATAAATAAAACTTATAAATTTCAATTAATTGATATTATGAGTAAAATATTATACAAGATAAGAAAAAAAATATTAACCTGACAAGTTCGCCTTCATCGCCTATTAGTTCTTGTTGTTCTAATTCTTGTAATAGATCATCAAGATATTCATTTTCTTGCTTTAAATTATAATGCATAAATTAGCCTATCAAAATAGAAATTTGTTTAACATCTGAACGATCTATTTTTAACCACCTTCTTTCCCTCAAATTTTTCTTCAATATCTGAGAATTTAACGTTCAATTTACTGAACGAATTTATATTTTGTTGATCTTCCCAAGTTACTTCAGCTTCAACTTCTTCGTCTTGATTAATCTAAAAAAAAAATGAAATAAAATAATTAGGATTAATATATTTTTTTTACGAGTATTTTTCATAACTCACCATACGCATTGTTTGATGATGACAAAGATTATTAAAATGATATAATAAATCAATTTTAAATTTTCTTTTTGTATTACTGTGTCAGGTGTCAAAAATACTGCATTACTCCGTGTTTAATGATCAATCTTTATGTCACAAATCCGGACCTCCGATTAATCTTACATAAGAAACAGTTACGTAATATTTTATTAGAAGCAGGTTATATATCATCGTACCAAGGTACATTTTTGTTATTTTTTGTTATACAAACAAAATTTAATTATTTTATTGGTTCCGAACTTATCTGAGAGTCCGAATTTGCAGAACTTAGTGTACACCTGGTACGTAAGTACGTACGTATTTTTATGTCCACTGAACCTAATAAATATTATATCAGATAAACTCCAAACCTTCCAACCTCAAAAGACGGATACTATGAACTTTATAAGGCCTAGCTGCTTGGGTGAATCTTAGAGGGTATAACTACTGTATCTGGTTATAAAATATTGAATTACTTTTAATACTGTAATAATATGACGTATTGTACTGTAGTATCTTAGAATACCGGCATTTTTAAAATTGTAGTATCTGTAGGTATTGCTGTATTGTGTGAAGAGCCAGTGGTGAATGAAGTTTGCTGCACTGACTCATGTTATCCCTCGTAAATCAATTAATCACTTTACTTTTTAATCAAAAGAAACTTGGTTATTAACGTTAAAATTTAAATTATTATTATTAATCACATGAAAAGTATATTATAATTGTCGTCATAGTGATATTTCTATTGGTTCCCATACTGAGGTTCGAAATTTATACGTAGAAATTTGCTAAACATAAGAAAATCGAACACGTCACCCATTACAGTAAGTGATTACTGTATTACTAACGCTAAATATGTAGAACTTAACAAACATTCGACTTTAGACCTTCCGCAATGAGTCGACAACCAGCTCAACAGGAAAACGAAATCGTTGCGTGGTATAGAAGCATTCCAACATGTACAAAATTCTTATTCACAAGTTTCCTTGCAATAACTATAGCAGGAAACTTTGGTTTAGTTAATGTTTACTCGCTTTTGTACTTTCCTCGCGCAATTTTCACTAAATATCAGGTAAGGATCAATTCTTTCGAAATTTTTTTTTTTTTTTTCGTGTTCTCACCCCAATTTACCTCAAATATTATTAGATATGGAGAATTTATACGCCTTTTTTTTACTACACACTTGATTTAAATGGTGCAATTCAATTATATTTGTTGTATCGATATTCAAGAGAGTTGGAGACTACGAGATTCTTAGGGCGTACTGCTGAATATGTTTACTTCCTTATAGTGGAAGCAGGATTGATACTTGTATCCTTATTTATTTACTTAATATTATTTTCTTTAATTAAATTTCATAAATCAACCAATCAATCCCGAAAATTTATTATTTTTTTTACGAGCTTTCAGTTTTAACTATGGGGTGATATAGAGTTTTGTTTATTCTGTAATTTAATTTTTTCTTGGATCTTATTATTATCATGAAAAGTTATTTCAGTTTTATTTGAAATTTTTATTATCTTTTACCTTTTTTATTTTTTTCTTAGATATTCAGCTGGTTATTAAGTATAAGTTTACTTAATCAATGTTTGGTTATGGCTATAATATATTTATGGGCACAAGAATTTCGTGAGGCTGTCGTAACTTTTATGTTCGGATTAAGGTTTAAGGTAAATATATATATATATATATATAAATATGTATAGTATATATATGAATGATGGTAAAAGAAAAACTTGTAACTCCATGACTTTTCGACTCAGCTTCCGACAAATGATCCCATAATTATGCCATATGATTAAGTATTTAAATGTAAAGAATGGCCATAAGAATCACGTGGAATCAAAATCTGAGTCTGATAGGGTAAAATTAATTAACCAATTTTACATGTTTCTTTTACCGTCACTTTTATATATTCTCTTAACATGCGGATTTTTCAAAGAGATGTGATAAATCAGGTTATTATTACTTTCTTTAAAAGGGATCTTACTTTCCTTGGGTTCTTCTTTTATTTGACGTTCTCCGAGGGGGAGATGTATTGTCAACAGCTATTGGAATAATTGCCGGTCATATATATTATTATTTACAAGATCTCTACCCTGCTGCTGGCGGACCAAGGCTATTAAATACACCACAATTGTTGTATAGATACTTTCCGCCTTCATCTAGTGGAGTTAGAACATCATTTGGAACTGCTTTTGCACCAAGAAATCAGAATACTGCGGGTGAAGGATCAACGCATATATGGGGTAGAGGACAAAGATTAGGTTCATCATAAGCTTTTATTAGGTTTAAAATTAAAAAAAAAATATAATAGTAAATTCATTTTTACTACTTATTTGACATTATGATGTCAACTAGTTGCGCTTATTTTCGAAATATTACAATGTAGATGTCTTTGTATGACATTTCAAAATTTGTAAATGAATAATATTGTTTAATGAAATTTTATATTTTTAGTTGAAAATTCATTTAATTTATTATTTAATGTTATACATTTAATCGAATAATCCATTCAATTTATTCAATCTAAGATCCCTTTATATTTTAAAATTCTGGGCAGAATAACTAATTACAAACTTAATAATACTAATAATTGAACTAGTGGGTAAAACAACTTTAATCATTTTTCTTATCCTCATTCCGATTTTCATGTTTCAACAATAATTCTTGATAATTATCAGTCAATTTCATATATTCCTCATTCTGCTGACTAGCCTGTTTTTTCAAATTATCAAAATCTCTCGCTTTCTTCTTTTCTTCATCCAATTCATTAGTTAAAGTTTCCAACTTTTTCTGTAGAGCTTTCTCGGATTCAGTAATTCTCGCATATTCTTTTGCCTGATTTTCAGCCTATCAAAGGAGGAAATATATATATGTATAAATATGTATATAATACCATAAAAGCGACTAAAGAAATGTTACTTGTAATTAATTAAAAATCTAACCTGCTTCTTAACGACTTCAACTTGATCTTCGCTCTTTAAAAGCTCCACAATAAGTACATATGTTCTATTTAATATCCTGATGAATTATCAAAGTCATTAGGCAAAATATTTATGAGAGTTTGTCTAATGAGAATTATCTAATGAATAAATCAAGATCCATTAAAATAAAAAAGAAGCCTTACAAAGATAAGAATAATGTGAATCCGGTCAAATACCTAAAAAATACAAAGTAATAAAGTAAGATTATATATAATAAACCGAAAAAGTTTAAACTAAATAATAAATAAATAGATATAGTAAATGTACATGTTGCGTTGATTATAAAACTTTTTGGCATGAATAGTCGCTTCACTTCTTGCATCGATAACATGCTCAGTAGTACTCTCACTTTGTACATTATATGTACGATTGGTGGCATCTTATAAATAGATATTAAGAAGAAGATGAAAAATTTTTTATTGGAAATAAAATTGACATATTTAATTGCAAAATAATGATACCTAAGAAAAGGATGAATACAAAACTATTGAAAATAGACACGATCGTTAAATTTAGACAATTTAATAAAAAATTATATATACAAAATTTTAAAAATAGACTTACATAAACGCGAATTTCAGGACATATTGCGATTGTGCTGCCTTTTAATTTCAATGTTTCAATAAAATAGTATTTATTTTGACTCAAAATATTAATAAATATAATTTAACTGACCAGTTGTGACTGAGATACCCAACGCAACATAGCCCTTCGCCAGGAATATGGGAAAGGTAACTTAATAGATACAATAATGTCATTTTTAGGCCTGATATTTAATATAAAAACAAAAAAACTTTGAAAATACTCACGATCAGAAACAGAAAGGCTATTGACTAGAGTAAAAGCAAATGTAACGTTATACAAAACATAGAACGAGTAATAATTTTTTAACTATACATATATATATTTGATACCTCAGCAATTAGCAAAACGAACACGAGGCTATAATAGAGTGTCATATTGAATAAGAAAGAAAAAAACGGTGAATAGAAAAAAATTTATCGAGTACTGCAACGATAAATTTAAAATTTTTGATTTCGTTTAAATAACGTCAACATTCTACGATTGCCACATGATCAAATGCGGGAATTTCCTAATCCGCATTTATCTTGAAAAAATATTTTATCGTTATGATACGTAAAAAAGTTTTTTTTTCTTAAAAAAAACTTATCTACATCATATTCCCAAGTTTAACTAGAGCGTTTAACGAATATGTATATAAGTACGTAAGTATTGCAAACCTAATGTTATATACATAACCTCAATATAGCATAATTGTAATTCTCAATTTGGGAACTTGGACTTTCTTATTAAATAATACTACTTTACACATATTGATATTAGTGGCAATTTCGCCACTGGATTATATCATACAAAAAATTATTTAATCTTGATTTAAACAAGTAAATATATACAGTATATTTTTTTTAATCATATATATAGTTAACTATATCCATTATAACATGTCCATTATTCGTATGGTTTGACTGTAATCTAAGATTTATGTAAGGTGAGTCTCATCTCATGATCCGGTGATTAATATGGTAACTTCAGAACTTAGGTTAGAATTTGCTTATCAGTCTATATACGTATACGTATATTTTTAAGATTTTGTTAGGTTAATATTTATCATAGAAATAGGATTAATATTAATAAAGTATTAAACTTAGCAAGTATATATATATATATTCTAGAAAATTGCAAATTCTAGTATATAGAATTAAAGAATTTTTTTATTAAATTTGGTTTATAACAGTACTCAAGATTGTAATGAATATATATACTGTATACACAGTCGCATCCCTTTAAGTGCACGCCCTCGGATCCATAGTAAAAAAAGGCAAAATGTTCACTTAGAGGAAGTGTGCATTTAGAGGGGTTAAATATGGGCTAATCGGCATTGGGCCCGAATAGAGTCACTAGGTTAAACATCACTTGTTTGATTTTTTTTTTTTTGATTGGTCTAATGAATTATTAGAGTGATTATTAAAAGTTTATTCTGATGAATATGCTTCAAACCCATTAGATTATCTTAAAACCTATTTGATTATCATCTAATTATGAGCCTAAACCTACTGAAACATGCCACGTATATAAAAATTTTGCCTCAAAAATACTGTAATATACTGTATATAATTAATTGTTTAATAAGCTGTCTGCATTATAAATAACCTGGTTTACTATCAAAAAGTTAGAGTACAGGGTTCTCTTCTTTGCATAAAGATACATATTGGCCTATATATACTGGTGCATCAAAAGTCCACACTCTTTTTTTTAGTGGTTTATATTAATATAATAATTATTAAAGATTAAGAGTTAGGGGCTATTTTTTCATACGTATACCCGGCATATTAAATATAAATTTTTAATATATAAAATTTAGAAAAAAAAAGTCAGGCGGCCATATGAACCCAGAAATTAACTTTGCATAGCCTTAGAGTTAGAATTACTACAGTATAAAAATTAAAAAATATCTGATTAATAGCTAGTTTTTATACTAATGTATATAGTACATAGGTATAAACCACTATGAATGTGTTTTACAGTATATAGTTGGTCTTTTTTTATACTTATAAAATACATTACGTAACTTATCGTTATATCTTCAAACTTTTGTTACGTCGCATGACATCAACTTGATATATATCAGCCAATCAGAAGATAATATATCAGTATACATGTGTTTCCAATCACATGAATTTCCTCTTTTATAAGAATGATGATGAAAGATAGACGTATCGTATCTTCTACTCTTAAACTTGCAAAATGAACTCGGAGACTTTTCTTGATTATTATGAAATTCTCGAAATTTCTGAAAACGCTACAAATGAGTAAGAAATGCTTTCTTAAGTCATAAAAAATTGTTCGTGTTCTTTAAACAGAAACTTCAAAATTTTATTTTAAAAGAGAAATTCGTGATGCGTATAAAAAGAAGGCCCTAGAAACGCATCCAGATAGATTCGTTCAAGGCTCCTCTGATTCAGCAATAAGCCCTACAATATCACAAGAAGAGGCCAAGGATCGTTTTCAGAAAATTGCAGACGCTTATTATGTTCTTAGTGATGAAACACGAAGGGCACAATATGGTACGCGTTTAATAAAATAGGCTTCTTTTTTGAATTCATTAGTAATTGATAGCTTTATAGATCGTGTAAAAACCTCTCGAAAAAAGAAAGGCGAATCAGCAACGACATTGGATGTCGGTCGAGCTAATGCAAATCAGATCTTTGGTGATGTATTTGAAGAACTATTGAGACCAGAAGTAGATAATCCACATTGGTTTTATGCACCAATTGGAGCGGTTACTGGTGGAGCGTTGGGTTTTATTTGTGCTAATGTTCCTGGATTGGTTTTGGGTGCGTACGCGGGAAATAAACTTGGATCAATTAGGGATGCTAAAGGTATATTATTATTATTATTATTATTACTTTTTTTTTTTATTAGCTTGTAAGTTGAAATTAATAATCAAAATTTTGGGATTCTTATTGAATCCATTTTTGGGTTTATTTTATAGGGGTATCTGTATATGATGCATATTCAAAATTATCTAGTAATCACAAGGCAGCTATATTATCCTCTCTTGCAGCCAAATTAATTACAAGCGGCAGAATTTAATTATTACATGTATACGTATGAAATTATCTATACACATTATTCATTATTAAATTATTGCCAAACACAGTAATTTAATATACATATGTTATATAATATATATATTTATTAATTAAACAATTGTTTGATGTATATTGAATTAACGTTTTATTCTTTATGAATGATTCCATTAAATATTGAGCAGTTCGTACATGTGTTGTAAGTGAATTCGATTCAGAATTCCTATTTTTCAGATAAATAATCTGTTAGCAATAATATTTCATAAAGTTTTTAACTCAAAATGTCGACCTTATATTTAAAACGAGTTTTAATTTTATGATATATATCACTTGTTACTTGCAAGTTACCAATCAAGACAAATTGGTTATAATGTAAAAATGGAATATTTAAATTTTAACAGTTAATACTACCTACTGCTACGAAGCCACTGAGAGCTGATTGAATATTAAGATTTAAAACTTTTTAGTGTGCGAGAAACTACTTTCAACTTCTATATCTGGTACATAATGCAATAGTAAGGGTGAATTAAAAATAATTTTTGTAGATGTAGATGCACCGATCAGATCCACTGTAAATAGAGAATAAATTTTTTAAGATACTGTAAAAAATAACATTAGATCGTAATGCAATGTTTTTAAACTATCATGTATTTTTTATTATGTATCAAATCCACTTAAAGTGAACTTGGAATTCATCTACATTACGGGATAATGAAATTGTACCACAAGACAAATGTACATGCTTCTCACGGCAGTGATGGTAAAGGGACAGTTCTTAGGGACAATGCTAATTCACGTGATTGAGTTGTGATTGGTTAGTTAGCGGTTAGGTAGTCATTTCACGAGGGTTGTTAAACGTTAGACTCAAGTAAAAAATCATATGAGAGAAGTATAATTGATTTAATGCAATTCAATGTACAGTACCGGTACATTGCTTAAGTATGCACATGAAATTTCACATTTTAGTACAAATTGAAGACCGCTCTTGTATATCTATTCAATTATCATGTGGTTATTGAAGTAAACTTGGAGTCGATTTAAAAAGCTTGACTCAACCCAATTTAAAAACCTACTAAATTGAGCTGTTTAACATCCCTACATTTTGCATATAAATTGCGTTACATGACTACTGGCGTTGAACAAAGGTTACGTTTTTGATGCAATATATTTTTCAAAATCAAAAGAGTAACTTCGTGAAAAAAAGTTCTTGATTTTAGTAAATATATTGCATCAAAAATGTAACTTTTGTACATCTCTTCTCTCATTCAACAAGGATTATTTTTGCAAGAACTACGAATAAATTATGTTTACCGGAATTACGAAAGTGGGCCTTTGCCTTGAAAATGATCTTATACTGTATAACAAGGGTTGGCAATGGATATACTCCGTTGAGAAAATTACCAATGGAGCGAATGAAGCCCAATGGAGCTAATGAAATGAATGGAGCCAATGGAGTGAATATAGCCAATGGCTCCCATAGAAAAATTAACGAAACCGATGAAGAATAAAGCTCTAATCTATATCTCATATACTAATAGCTGACCTGTTGAAACAAATCAATGCCAATAGAATTGGTTGGCTTCCATTGGTTCTATTCAGAAATTATTCTCAATAGAGCAATGTCAATGGAGTTGTTCACCATTCGTCCCAATGGATAAATGTGTATAACATAGTATATAATTACTATTTCCCATAAAGTCATTTAAACTCCATATTTAATAGATTATGGACAGTATTGGCATTGGACATACATTCAAAATCTTTTATATGTCTAATATTTTTTAAAATTATATTGGATATATGTCCATGAATCTTACTAGAAGTCTATTTTCCGGAATTACGATTAATTCTACCAAAATTATGTTTACCAGAGTTACGAAACATATAAAACTTAATATAGATTACTGCATCATATATACTGTATATAAAATTCAAAAATAATTACCATATTAATGTTAATCAGAACTAAAATTTCGTGCACTACTTAAGATTGAATCCTTCATTATAGCCTCTAGTTGCCAGAGAATGAGCTGGTTAAGTGTGAAGAAAAAAGCGTACAGATTACAGTTACCTAATCTTTCGATCTTTTATGCATAATAACTCAAGTTATTCGGCAGTCGTAGACTGCCAAAAAACTTGAGTTATTAATTTTTTATATTAAAAACAACTGCAAAATAAACTCAAGTCATTTTGTATGCCCTATCGTCATAGGATACCGGATAATACCGTTATTGAATGCGAAGCACCAATAACTTTCGTATCTGGCAGTAAAATTTAATATTCCAGCTTCTGGGTCCCTTCAGGACCCAGAGCTGGTATATTAAAAATACAGCCAGATACTCGAATGGGAAATGATTATCATGTGATCCTACGGATCACATGAAATCATTTATCCAGAAAAATAACTCTATAGTACTTGTATAAAAATTTTATATTTTAAACAGTATTCGTATGGCAAAATGGCTCCGAATTGAAACACAGCAATAGCAATGATTAAAAGTGCTCTAATATTTTCGTTATCTAAATTCTAAAATTCTGCAAAATTTATACGTAATCTATACTTAATTATGCTGTCCAAAAACAATAATGTCTTATTATGGTAAATAATGATAAGACTACGTATTACAGTACGTATTCTACGTAACACTCCAAAACGATAACAGATAACATATAATGAAGCCCTAATTTTATAAATTACGTAGTAAATCCGAAATTATCCATAATGACCTTCTATATCGATATACCGTAATGTAAATACGCAGTATATAAAAACAAATTTATAATTATTGTGGCGGCTTATGCTAAAATCGGCTTATGTTGAAAGTTGAGGTCTCTATTTAAACTACGTATAACTGATACGTAATATCTACTAAAATCTACGTACGTACATCTCGTACTTTTTTATTAATAATATTTCCCAAACCTTAACCTAACTATGAAAAAAAAACCACAGAAATAATTTTACAATTTAATACGGCAAAATTTTGGCATAAGCTGCCGGTAACAACAATTAATAAAAATGCCTATGTGATGCCAAGTAAATGGCTTGTCGGAGAAATGACCACCGGGAAAATGTACAACTACCATTTCGAATAGTTAATTGCACTTCGTGAATATGGTCAGCATATTTTCTTAATGAACAAATAAGTAAGTCTTATTGGCATTTTTTTATGAATATAGTCAACAAATTAGCACGCATTTGCGTTAACCGAATGATTAATTTTGCAGCAGCAACATACTTGCGATGTTGGTCATATAGTCTATTTAACATCAGGCTATTAATTTCAAATTTTTATAAATATTGGCTGATTAATATGCAGTACGTAGAAATCTTTCAAAAATACTATTAATACTATTACTATATCAAATTAATATTTTTAAAATGAACCATTTACCAAACGATGCATTATCAAAATATTTAAATATCTCGAAACAGATTATGGATCATGCCTTCTTGTAAACCGTTTATGATGTAGAATTGTGGCAATATTGAAGTTCAGTAATGCGGGAATAAAACATGTGTTTTAGGATTAAAATGCCGATATTGATCCCTCATGATGTTAAACTTATAAACTCAGTGTTGGCAGAATATGGACATGGACAATATGGACCATTGGAAATGGACATTTATGGACTACAGGCGTTCTCATTCACCTACCTCAATGGACTCAATAACGAATTTGATTGGTCTGTTTGATCAAACTAGCCAATCAGATTTTTTATTGAATTCATTGAGGTAGGTGCTTGAGAATGCCCTAAGTCCATATTGTCCATATTTTTCTATTGGACATAAGACACTTAGTCCAAATCAGACACGTAAGTTTGCTACTCCGGATAGAATAAGCCAAAATTAGGGCAAAGATACTATATATTTGGATTAGTCCAAATGCCAACACTGTACGTAAATAATGTAAAATCATTATTTGTCATTGAAAACCGATTATACGAAATTCTATGAATAATGATTATTTCTAGGGATGTCCGATCCTAGGATCTAAAAAGACGGTCCTGGATTCGGTCCTTAAAACATAATACATTTAGATCCCGTATCAGATCTTGATTTGAATCCATCGAATAAGTCCATCCGATCAAATTAATTTTGTATTGTTATAATAACTCAATTCAGGATCTAAGTTAGGGATGTTAAGTGGTGCGTCTAGTCCGGTCCCGGCCCGTCCCATAAAAAGTTCGGTCCAGGACTAGTTGAAAACTAGTTCACCCCTTGTTAAAAACAAGTCCTATAGTAGTCCTACCCTAGCGGTTTAATAATATATTGCTTTTTATTACAAACTTTACCATTATTGATATAAAAGTCGGCATTTAACTAATTTTAACCTAATTCACCAATTAGAGTATCGGTATCTGTCATTGATTTCCCAATTAGCGAATTTTATTTAAAGTACCACCACTCAGGGTGTATTACGTATTATTGATTCAAGACACTCTATTCATATTATGTGAGAGCTGGACCAGTACTGAACTAGTCCCAACTAGTCCCTGAAAAGTCCGGGTCTCCCTCGTGGATCATTTAACATCCCTAATCTAAGTCTTATAAAATGTATTGTGTTTTCATGTGATTTAAGGATCGAATCTCTACTGATCCTTGAAGGATCGGACCGGACCGGTTAGGATTCGATCCCAAAGGACCGATTAACATCCCTAATTATTTCTGAATAATTGCGTGTCTCAAATTCGAATCAATAAATAATCAGCAATCCAAGATATAAAAAACTTCCGATACCACGGGGGTGCAATATTATTGTTCATTATTATTGTTAAGAGTATCTCTGAGAATAATGCCGTTTGGAATTGGAATAATAGTACCAATGCTATCAGCAAAATAAATCTTTGCAACGTTCACCCTTTCGATTCTCATATGGACGTTTTTCTGAAAAGTAGCGACAGTTATGTTATCGTTTTCATATGAAAAAGAACTTTAAAATCCCATTTCTCCAGAAAAGTCGTTGACGTAGTCTTTAATAATCATCTTGTAGATTTAAATTTAAACGTAAAGAACTTTTTGATTTTTTGTTTTTTTTTTTGTGCTTGTATATATTTAAAAAAATAATCAAAAAAAAAACCTAATTGCCGCAGGGGCGATGATAGTCGCAGGATTACATTTGAATCAGATGGTTTTTATTAATGTTAGAGGGTTTAGTTAGGGTCGGGTGAGAGTATAATCTATAGTAAAACTTTTTTTTTTTTTTTTACTAGAACACAAAGAGTGGTTTCATAGACAGAATTTTGATTTCTTGAAATCAATGTTTTCCTTCGATATAATTGTCGTGCCGAGTGATAAAAACTTTTCTGACCAATCAAATTTCAAGATCAGATGTAACGCAAAGAACTAAGTTAAAATCGCCATCCAAATTCACAGTGTTAGGTTAGGTTTAGTATCTTGCCATTGGGCTAGAATTTGAGAGTACAAAATATTACAAGAAAAATTTTTATTAGGACGCAGAAGGCAGTGAAATTACTCACAATTTGGTTGGCGGGTGACAATTTTTACCCCTGTCAGAATTATGCATCTAACAACCCTAATCCTAATGCTACGTAATTAGATAATGGTCGTCTATACCCGGAAAATTTGGACTGATCCCTGATAAAAGGAGCACAATCCAAAACATCGTTCGTAACTAAAATTTGCCTATCAGCTATAAAACTGCCTTTTGCACATTAACAAAGGACTAACGGAGCTCTTTCTACATAACCTAATGTAATAACAAAACCTAACTCTAATCTGTTTTTTTAGCGCAAATTTAAAGCTGATAAATTTTAAATCACTGAATAGAAGTCTCAGAAATCTCAAATATAACAATAGTAGCGCATTAAATAAAGCAAGTAGAATCCGTTTCTTTCAATTATCCCAATTATGTCGAGAAAATACAGTAAAATAAATAAATGTGTTATCACTAAGAGGGATTACGTAATTTCCTTTTCCCATTCTATTAAAATTACGTAATAAAAATCAGATTGGACCCCGGATGGTGCCATCCTCATACGTAGATGTGGTGAAACTACCTTTCTTATTAATAGAAAAAATTGGTGAAATTATTGAAAATTGGCTAATTTAAACTGAAATAAATTAAACATACTTTAATTTGTTTATGATTTTTTGCGGTTTGCATAATTTTGTGACCCAAGTGATTAATTTTTTTTTATGATTAAAATGATTGATTGCGATCGTGATTGCTAAAGCCAGTCAATTTATCATAAATCTGAGTTTGTGTCAAGCTCAGATTTATGATAAATTGGCCGGCTTTAGCAATCACGATCGCATCACAATCATTTAATCATAAAATTAATCATAGGGTGACAAAATTTATCTCCAGATTACCCGCGGACCGATTCACCCGCAGATAATGTGTTAGAGCAGTTAACGAAACATTATACTCCCAAAGTAAATCCCAGTAATATACGTAGAAGTACAAATTTTGCATAGTTTATATGTCCAAATTGCTACGTATAGAAATCAAATAAAGTAGTTTATACCATGACTATTACTAACACTATTACGTATACGTAGAATATATCTAATTTTTTTTTTGCCAATAAAAATATAACAGATAAACCAAAATTAGTAATATTTTACGTATTATTACGTATACAGAATATTTTACATTACGTAGTAATATTTGGTTACAGTATATATTACGTCATGAACTAAAACTGCGAATATTATCGTTATACTTTTATTGCTTGCTGTAAGATTTGTATATCCAAGTTTCTGCTAACTACGATTAATTTTCGAAAAATATTTTAATATTTTAATATCAGAGAAATCAAGTTGATTCTAGCCACTTACTGTAAGTGACTCTAATTCTACAGAATTCCTATTCACGGGAACAAGGTTTATCCGACAATTCGTGGTATAAACCTATTCCATTCCGCGTATGGGCAAATCGCCGATGCATTCATTGAAAAATGGTAGTTATATTGTATAGTATAGATCAGTACTGTATGATATTGGTAACTATTATTATAACGTGTGAGGTGTTCGATTTCAATTGGGAAAACGATAATGATTTTTCTTACGTTCACCTCGCGATTAACATTCCATTAGCTATATTTACAGTATTATTTTAAAGTATACCCTACCCATAATTGGCTCTAAATAGAAATTATTGTACAACTGATGATAAGGATCCAACATAAACCCTATTGGCTATTCTGACGAAACAATATCTACGTATAAACCGTTTCAATTCTTTTTTTTTTTTACAAACACAATATTAAGTATTTATCCTAATGGCTTCCAAGCAATTCACCCTCGAAGAACTCGCTGACCACAACAGCAAAAAATCGTTGTATATTTCAATCAAAGGCAAAGTTTATGATGTAACAAAATTCATTGACGAGGCAGGTTTAGAGCATTTAGGATTCTGCATATTTAACTTTTTAGTAATTATGAAATAACGCGTTGTAAATTAAATATAATGTATCATTAATTCTCTGTTTATAGCACCCCGGAGGCGAAGAAGTCCTTCTTGATGAAGCAGGTCGGGATGCTACAGAAGCATTTGAGGACGTTGGACATTCCGACGAAGCTATGGAAATCTTAAAAGGGTTAGAAATTGGTGAATTGAAAGATGTTAGTAAAAAATGATTATTATGATCTGTATAAATTTTTCAATATTTTCTTAGTTGATTCTTAATATGTTAAGTTTTGGTTATCTGGTTAACTTTAACTATATATTTAATAAAACATTTTTTTTTTGATCATGAATATTACCTTATTAAATGATGTTTTGCGATATTGCTACTAGGGAGTTCCACCACCTGTACCAAAACCCACTCCAAAACGTATACCACAACCAAAAGAGGAGTCCAGGTTTGAAACAATTCGCTTTCTAATAATTATTTTCTGTTCTCAATATAACTCTAATATTATTATTCTTTTCTTTTTTTTTTTAACTCAATAAACAGCCTTTTTACTTATCTTTTACCTGTCGCAGTGATCGTGGCTTATATTGCTTACAAATATGTAACATCAGAATAATATTTACTATATATGCATTGTTATTCTGATATCTGTTTTATATTTCGCCTTGAATTTTTTTTATAATAATTATAAAATTGTGTTGCTTGACTGTTAATAGAGTGGTATTTAAGATTTACAAATGTTATAATAAACATTGAATTTTGATTAAGTTTGATTACACGTATATATATATATACATTTTTTTATTTTTATTTTTTTTGTTGAATAGTTTGTTATATTGCTAGTTTAAAAACTTTAACTACTACTTATACAAATTACTATTGCATATTTTGTTAATATTTTTAACTATTTGTAGTTTAAAAATTTTTAAATAAACTATTAATATATTTTTGGTTTGTAAAAAATTTGGTAATGCTAATTTATAAGTAGTTATATTAAAAAATTTAAATTTAAAAATTGCCTAATTTAAAGCTTAAATATTCAAGGTTTTTCTTCTTTTTTTTTAAAACTAATTTTAGCTCGCTGCAACCTATAATCAATGTCAAAGTGGGCAAAATAATACTTTAATTAGTTATAAATTTATAGAGAATTGAAGATATAATATTATATATTAGTGCAGCTATAGAAAACTGCTCTGACTATTCTGTATTTATATCATCATAATGTACTATAACTTGCTTTTATACAATATAATAAAGAGAAAAAAAAAGTTTAAATATTATAATATTATAACTATAGCTTAAATATTATATATAGTTAATATTTAAAAGTTTAAAACTTTTGTTTTTTTAAATTAAATTAAATTAAAATTATTATTTACAGTATACTAAAATATATTTTTAAATAAAATAAAATAAATTATTAATATATATTATAAATCATATTATAATAAGTTAGATTTATCTTGACAATCACTTGTATCAAAATTTTCTATCAACAAAAGACAAAAAATTTTTGAAGATAAGTAGAGTTATCATATCTAGAGAATGGTTTTTATAAAAGTTAATCTTTTGCTCTGTTTTAGAAACTTCTTTATATATTTGGTAAGCAAGTCAAAAGTATTATTGTACAAAATAACTGGCAAAAAGTAATACTCTTGTGCAGAAAATTTTGGTAGAAATATAATATTTTTTTATTGATAAAATAATTCTAAACAGCTATTAGAAGAACAACAAATAAGTCTTTCATTATACTCTTTAAAAAATTTTGAAGTATTCACTTTCACAAACCCTTTACTATATTCTTACTAAGTTTTAAAATTTTTTTAAAAATTTTGACAAAAAGTGAAAAAACTAGCATACTCTCTTCAAAAAAATCAGCAATATTTACTTCTTTCAAATTAGGATATATTTATTGAAATAAAATCTCTTACAAGCTTATTTAAATTTAATAGGCAATTCTCCAGTCAACTGGACAAAAATTTTTTTTTATATATATAAATTTTACTATAAGTGTGAATGCACCGAGCCTGTATCTAAAACTTTTTTCATACTAAATAAATCACTCTTCGGCTTTTAACAAAAGTTGTAGAGCTCATCAAAATGTACTTAATACTAAAAGGATATTAAAATTGGCCTGGTAGTTTTTTTAAAGATTTCTCATGAACTACCAAGCCAATTTTAACATCCTTTTATTAAGTACATTTTGATGAGTTCTACAACTTTTGTTAGAAGCCGAAGAGTGATTTACTTAGTATAAAAAAAGTTTTAAATATAGGCTTGGTGCATTTGCACTTATAGTAAAATTTATATATAAAAAAAAAAACTTTTGTCCAGTTGACTGGAGAATTGCCTATTAACTTTAACTGCATATTGTATCACCAGAATAGCAAGTTTGATAACACTTTAACTATATATTGTTCTATTGAAATAGCAAGTTCTGTAATATAAATTTTTATACTAATTAATAAAAAAAAACTATAATTTTAATGCAAACTAACTCAACCTTATTACATATTGTATGTCACTAAAATGGCAAGCTTTGTAACAGAATTTTTTATAGTGCTTATTATAAAAAAATCATATTATTTTAGTACAAATTAACTTAATATTAATCATATACCATGTGTCAACAAAATAGCAAGCGAGTTCTGTAATAAAATTTTTATATTAGCTTATGGTAAAATTAACCCAACTTTAATCATATAAGATGAAATCAGATATTATAGTATGGTGTAGTATTGGTATACTTATATTTTTTTATGATATCTAGATATTCAGTAATCAGAATTAAATAATTTTAGTATTATTCAGTTAATTTTACTAAAACAAATCAAATGATGCAAAAATTAATCAATTCCATTTAAAAATTAATGGAAGATTAGGCTTAATATTGTAGTTGATATGCTTTTTTCCTTTTCTTCAATTTAGGTAATTTTTAGAAAAAGATCAATGAAGTAACAATACATACAATATTAAATATCAATATGCATATTATATCATAATACCACAACCTCACAAAGCATTGCATTTTTTTTGATAATTTTTGAAAGTTTAGAATATCAAGTTTTTTTTTAAAGTTTAGATTTTTTTTTTTGCTAGATAGTAAGTCAAATGTTATATTGTTACACCAGCAAATTTAATAGGCCGTAATATTGTGCAATAATTTACGAAGCGTAAAAAACCGCAATTTTATATAATAACTTTCGCAATATTGTGAAATATAAAATTATGAAATATTACATAAGATTATTATACAATATTATGCAAGAAATTACGCAATATTACGTAAAATAATTTGAAATAATTCAAAACAGATTAAAATAAATTACTATGAACTATGAATGCAAAATAATTCGAAATAATTCGAATTATATTAAAAATGTTT